>JBBPBX010043319.1:10303-22947 GCA_038048925.1 Garcialebias charrua | reverse complement strand
TGAAATTATTGAAATTACAGAGGTGTTCTTTCTGTGTTTGTGTGTGTGTGTGTATGGGGGGGATGAGATTATTACAAAGAAGACATCTCACTCTAGAATTATGCTTTCAAAGTGAATTACAAACATCAAGACAGGCTGTAATAAAGTGCAGCAATAAAACACAAGAGTGCACATCTCTGGAGTCAGTCAGGGAACCTAAGCAGAAAGACTGCCAGGCAACAAGACTCTTTCAAAATAATGTACCTTTTATTCTTCTATTACATCAAAATAAATTGTAACCTCACACACAACGAAACCCCCAGGTGGGTTTCAAACACAACCACAAAAACCTGAGACGCTGCTGCATCATCGCAGCATAGAAAACCCAGAAAATCTTGCTTTCTAATCCCACTTTCCGAGTTATACTGTGGTTGTGTTCCGAACAAGCTCCGCTCCACGCTTTATAAACAGAGATTACATTCTTTCCCTTCTCAAGGACGAACCACCACAACAGCTGTGAGCTCGGGTGGGCCGATGTGTGCCAGTGTTTGCTGTGAGTCACTGAAGACGGTGTGTGAAAACCTCCGCTACGGGTGGTTTTAAAGACACATTATTGTTGTTGCATCTAATAAAGTGTTCAATCAATTCCTTTCCTGAGTCTTGTTGTCCCCACCTGGAACTAGTGTAGATGAGCAATACTCAGACAGTGAGTGTGTGTTGGCTGTCAGTTGTTTTAGATGTGTTCTATACAGTTTCTAATATCAAAATAAATACGGTAATTCTCGGTTTATAATGGGAAGAGGCTTTGACATTAGTCCGCTTCAAATAACTCGAGTGGTCTCCATTGTCTTACAGAAAACACAAAATTTTTTCTGCAGATTCTTTGGTAGAACAACTAACAAAGCCAACAACCTTGTGAAAGTGTATTTTTTTTTCTTATCAACGTATTAGTCCTCATAAGGAATGAGATCGTCAGAGGGACAGCACATGTTGAACAACTGGGAGATAAAGTTAGAGAGACCAGACTGAGATGGTTTGGACATGTCCAGAGGAGGGACAGTGGGTATACTGGTAGAAGGATGTTAGAAATGCAGCTGCCAGGAAAAAGACAAAGAGGAGATATATGCAGTTAGAGAGGACATGGAGGTAGTTGAAGTGAGGACAGAGAGAGGTGGAGGACGAGGATGACTTGCTGTCAATGCTGTGGCGACCCCTGAAGAGAGGAAAGCCGAAAGAAGTCCTCATGAACTTCCTTATAAAAATTAAAAAATAAGTGCCGCCGCTTTGGCGCAGGGGATAAGCGGGCGGCACATATGCTTGAGGCTGAGCCTCTCCACTGGCGTCGCGGGTTCACGTCCCAGACCCGACGAGCTTCTTTCTGTGGTGTCTCCCCCCTCTCTACCGTTTCGCCCTCTCCCTCTCCAATAAAGGCCACTAGCGCCCAAAAATGTAAAAAAAATAAAAAAATAAAATAAAATTAAAAAAAAAAAAAATTATTGTACATCCATCCATTATTGTTTACCCGCTTCTTCCATATTGGGTCGCGGGGGTCATTGGTGACCATGTCCAGCAGTCACTGTGAGAGGCGGTGGACACCCTGGACAGGTCTCCAGTCCATCACAGGGACACATAGAGACAAACAAGACAACCATTCACTCTCTCACTCACACCTAGGGACAATTTAGAGTTACCAGTCACTGCCTAACATGCATGTTTTTGGTCTGTGGGAGGTAACTGGAGTACCCGGAGAAACCCCACGCATGCACAGAGAGAACATGCAAATTCCACCCAGAGAGGTCCCCGGACTGGGATTTGAACCGGCGACCTGCTCGCTGAGAGGCAGCAGCTTTACCAAGTGTCACTTTAGATTTGTCTTAAACATCATTTTAGTACTTTTTAGAATAAATTTATTTTGAAATGTTTTATCATTTCACTTTGTTCTCTATAAAGCTATTCAAATAAAACAACTTTCTGCTGAATGCATTATATTGTCATAGATTTTTATTTAGTATTTTACCTTGTTTTATATGGCACCTTGATTTTATTGTATTTATAACAATTGCTTTTTACTGTTGTACATTGTTGTCTGTCTAAAAAAGGTCTCTCTTGTAAATGAGTCCTCGTGACTCAATAAGACTACCTGTATAAATAAAGTTTAAATAAATAAATCAAATGGAACCTTTGACAATGTTTTGAAGCCTTTGCTCTTCAGTCTAACCATAGCCTGATCTCTAATAAGTGAAATCTCTCAAACAGTTCTTTTATTAACTGTTTGTGAGAATGGCTTCAGCTCCATTATACTGTACATGTAACACTCGCGCCGGTCCTTAGAAAGATGAAACAAACACTGAGGCCTGTACCAGCCCCAGATCTGCCATTTTAATCAAATTACAGATGAACACAGCAGGGGGAAAGAGTTACTTAAAGCAAACCTAAAAACACAACGAGGAGGCGAGGCTGTGAATCCTCCTCTTTCACATACAAATATGGATAGGACTGTGGCCATAAACAATAAATCAATCGCATGATAAATTAAAATGATCTACCTCATTTTCATTTATCGGCTTTATTGTTTCTTTGTCTCACTCTTTCTACTGAAGACAGTGGATGACAAAAGGCTCAACTCCGGTGCTCTTCTCCTCCCTTTCTCTTTTCTCTTCAAAATCCGTTTTAACCATCCAAAATCGTGTTTTTGGATCATTAAAAGCAGCTAAGCTGAGAAGCTCAGCTAACAGGCCGACCTCTGGAAAAACTCTGTCTTGTCAAAGCTCCAAAAATTCACAGTTGAAACCCATGCCTTCGTGTAAAAAGTTGTTTTTCTCTGCAAAAAGAAGCTGACACTTTATGTGAAAAATGCTATGCTAAAAAGCTCAAACCACAACGAGCGTCTGCCATTTTGAGAACCGAAATAAAAGGAAGGAGAGACAGCCCATTTCACATCAAGGGGCCTCCCTGCCATTACAGTATTCTTAAAGAGACACACTGCTCGCTCCCTCACTATCCATCCTTCGGTTCAGTCTTTTACTGCCATCCGGTGGTCAAAAAATGGTACTACATTCAAAACAAATTAACCAACATTTCTTCTTAAATTTGACAATAATGACTAATTATTGTCAAATTTAAAACAATATTATCGTTTATTGCAATAATTTCTGAGAAAATAAATAGCCCAGCAAAATTTGTTATCGTGACAGGCCTACCTACGGATGCATAACCATAAGATGTAATGATAAAATCAATTCACATAATTATTCATCTTCTCAGTGGAAAACTTTCTTATGTGTTTTTAATAATGCTGTGTTTTTAATTGGGTTATTACTGTAAAACACATGAACTATTCAAATTATTTTCACTGTCAGTAACTACTTAAAGTATACAACGTACACAATAATACATAATAAAGTGCAGTGGTCCTTTAAGTGGGGGCAGGAAGAAAGTGAAATATGGTTTGGATCTTTGAAGGTTTGTAAAAAGAAAATGAGTTTATATCTAACCTGTTGTAGACACGTACTTGAATGACCTCAGTTTGGATAAATAAAGTTTAATTCTGACTGGATTAATAAGCTAATGGCTAGTTCCAGCAAAAAATTTACCTTTTTATTAAACACCGAGTTTTACAAATCGTTATGTGTGCACGTGTTCGGTGCACTTTACATACGTACACTTTATATATGTTGTATTTTTATCAACATATTTTAGGTTGTTTTCATAGTACATTAAATGGATACTAAATTATAATAGAAACTGCTGTGAAAAGCCCATTAAATTTTTTTAATTTCATACAATGATCCACTTGGACAGAGTTTCTATCCTGTCAGGTGAGCCTGTCTGAGACAGTTACATTTAATCAGCTTTGAAGAGGCAGTGCTTTATATAATCTGCTGGGAAGTGCAGTTCCTTATCACCTTTAGAGGGCACATACATGTTGGGGTTTTATCAAAGCAGCAGCTTGTAAGCAGTAAATGAAATCATGAAAATGACGTTGTGGAAAATGTGTTTTTGGTGGCAAATGTTTAAATGTGATTATGGTCGTTGAACTATTGCTTAAGAAAACAAGTGCTGCTTACAGAATGACCTGTTGCATACTTGCAACATGTTGTTTTTATGGTGATCGACACATTTACTCAAAAAAGTCACATGATGCTAATTTCAAGCCTTACAATATGTAATACAATATGTATCGTAATACAATATTTATCGTATGATACAATCATCATACAAATACAATCTGTATCGTATGATACAATCATCATACAAATACAATCTGCATTTTATGATACAATCATCATACAAATACAGTATTTATCGTATGATACAATCATCATTCAAATACAATATATGTAAGTAGGATACAATCCTCATACAAATACAATACTGTATGTATCATATGATACAATCATCATACAAATACAATAGGTATCAGTATGATGCAATCATCATACAAATACAATATGTATCAGTATGATGCAATCATCATACACTTATCATACAAATACAATATGTATCAGTATGATACAATCATCATACAAATACAATATGTATCATATGGTATCATATGATAGTATCATATGATACCATATGATACATATTGTATTTGTATGATGATTGTATCATAATGATACAATCATCATACAAATACAATATGTATCAGTATGATGCAATCATCATACAAATACAATATGTATCAGTATGATGCAATCACCATACAAATACAATACATATCAGTATGATGATTGTATCATACTGATACATATTGTATTAGTATGATACAATATGTATCGTTTTTAAATCTCTTTTATGTTGTTTGTAAAGCACCTTGATAAAAGTTTATCTGTTTTAATTGTGCTCTAGAAATAAAGATGACTTGACTTGACTAGTGTAAAGCACTTTGAGTATCATGAAATACAGTAAGATAGAAAGGCACTATATAAGTACAGTCCATTTCTATTTCAATTATGTATGATATACAATGACACGTCCACTGTGGTGTTGAGCAAGCAGAACATTACTGAGATGACAAGAAAAACATAGAAGGTCTCTCCAGGGTCTTGATAAGGTGTCAGAAGCCGTTTACGCATTTGCCGGCCCTCCCCGGTCCCGCTCGTCTCTGGTTGGCCCAGAGCCAGCTCTGGCCCGCCCTCGTTGATTGCGCACTGTCCGGAGAGCAAGCCTTGAAGTGGGTGGGGTATTCACTTGACGTGGGTGGGCAGTTCTTACCGAAAAGCTCAGAATGCGAATTTTTGGAAAAAACGAAATAAATACTGAGTTTTCATGTGTTTTTTCACTACAGTTAGCAAGTTAAGCATATAAACACACGTTTCCGATCATTTTTATGCACTCAAAAGTAGTTTTTAGATGAAAATAGAGTGCTTTTAGGTGCGCTGGCGAAATTTACGAGCGGACTTCCGGTTTGCGAATTTTTGGAAAAAACGAAATAAATACTGAGTTTTCATGTGTTTTTTCACTACAGTTAGCAAGTTAAGCATATAAACACACGTTTCCGATCATTTTTATGCACTCAAAAGTAGTTTTTAGATGAAAATAGAGTGCTTTTAGGTGCGCTGGCGAAATTTACGAACGAGCGGACTTCCGGTTTGCGAATTTTTGGAAAAAACGAAATAAATACTGAGTTTTCATGTGTTTTTTCACTACAGTTAGCAAGTTAAGCATATAAACACACGTTTCCGATCATTTTTATGCACTCAAAAGTAGTTTTTAGATGAAAATAGAGTGCTTTTAGGTGCGCTGGCGAAATTTACGAGCGGACTTCCGGTTTGCGAATTTTTGGAAAAAACGAAATAAATACTGAGTTTTCATGTGTTTTTTCACTACAGTTAGCAAGTTAAGCATATAAACACACGTTTCCGATCATTTTTATGCACTCAAAAGTAGTTTTTAGATGAAAATAGAGTGCTTTTAGGTGCGCTGGCGAAATTTACGAACGAGCGGACTTCCGGTTTGCGAATTTTTGGAAAAAACGAAATAAATACTGAGTTTTCATGTGTTTTTTCACTACAGTTAGCAAGTTAAGCATATAAACACACGTTTCCGATCATTTTTATGCACTCAAAAGTAGTTTTTAGATGAAAATAGAGTGCTTTTAGGTGCGCTGGCGAAATCGCAGTTGATGACTCAACACGCAGCTAGTCACGCCCTCTGGTCTCGCCCCTACACGAAGCAGTCCAGCCCCTGCTGCAAACAACGAATCAAATGTGAGCAGTAAATGACGTGAACTGGGCCCGTCGGGCCGCGGTCCGATGGAACCACGGAGGAGATGGTTCCATGACGAGGGCGGAGTCGGGGAAAAAAAGGAAAATGCGAACATGCAGAACCCGGGTTATAAGCAGGGAGGAGCCAGGGAGAGCCGGGGAGGGCCGGCAAATGCGTAAACGGCTAAAGAGTGTTTTAAGAACACAATGGTCCCCCAACTAGGTTCAAGAAACTTTTGAGCATGCCCATAACTTCCATAGCATTACTGTGGCAGTTTATCATTACGTTGTGCCTAGGCTGCAACCTCATCACATCATCAGCACCATGCTAGGTGGAGTGATCTTTTAGCTCATAGCTGCATTCTTATGTGGTCCCAGAGTACCAGAGACCCATACTAGGGCAGGGTGGAGCTCAGGGAGTTATGGGATTTTGGATGTACATGGTGGTGGTATCATTTCATGAATGTGCTGCTGATGTATTGAGCATGATGATGGCATAGAAGATGCAAACAAAGAGCAGAAAAAACAACTTGGTGAGTATTAAGTGCGTAGAAGAGTTATGAAAGGTTATCCAAAGTCCCTGCGATCCAGCTGCTTTCTGATAGGTCATGCAGAGCACAGCAGGGTTGTGATAGGGCCGAAAAGGTGTGTTACACATGTCTTAAACCAGCTACAACACAACACAACAATGGTTTGGGAAAACATAATGCGTTATGTTTCTGCCCCAGTCTGCCATGGTTTCTGTCCCTCATGCCTTGTTTATGCTGCCACGCTCTGTTTTGCCTATCACCCATCCTTCAGCTCTACTTGCTTCTTTCACTCACTCTTTTCATCACTATGATGAAACATAACTGTTAATAATTCTTCAAGTCTATTAAAAGATAAAAAGTTGAATTTACGTTATTTGCAGGTTGTTCCTTATTGTGTATGTACAAAGTATTTTAGAGTGGGGTGTGGGGGTCTAAATAGCTCACGGTAACTATCAATGAGGTCCACTGGGAGAAACTCACCTCCTCCGTTCTTTTGACACAGGTAGGGGAACCTCCAGACATTGCCCAGGCCTACAGAGAAGCCCACTTGGGCAAGGATGTACTGGAGCTTGCTGTTCCAGGCCGGGCGCTCCTCCTCCTCGCCATCGGAGCCTCCTTCCTCCACATCGCACTCCTTGCTTTCCCCCTCAGGGCTGTCGACAATCAGTGAACTCTTCTTGAAGGAATCGTCGCAGGCATCCTCGTTGGAAAGCAGGTCCTTGATAGACTCTGTGACATCATCGTCAAGCTCTCTCTTGACGGCCTTGCTGTTTTTGGGCATTTGATAAAGCAAACAAAAGCGAGGGCAGTGGAATGTCTTTTTTTTTTTTTACTTCTGCTTCTGGATGACGGGCAGAGATTACGAGCCAAAAGTCACCTTTTAATAAACTCTGTGGCAGTTTTTTATGAGTTTGTGGGGGTTACTAAGAGTCTGTGAAGATTGAGATGTTAGAAAGTAGGTTATTTCTTCATTATCACCAAAAATCTGTGGGGCAGAAAAACAAACAGTGAAACAGTGAACACTAAGACAACAGAACACAACTGGAATAGTGTGACTGGACTGACTGGTTTAGTATAAATAAATGATATCTGGGCCACTTTACAAGGTCTTCTGTATAAAAGTTATAATCACTATCATACCTTTTATGGGTAATATCTTCTTTGAATGACCCCAATTTGTTGAAATAGGCTTTACGGCTGACATGACTGACAAGCTAACAGCTAATCCAAACACCGCTAACACCAAAATGGACAAACGATGTGGGAAATTAGAAAAACATGGAATTGTGATATTTCTGTTGAATATTGTAACGATAAGATCAATTGTGATAAACCCACATGTGCTGTTGTGAAATGTTTGTAGAACTCTCCATGTGCTGGCTGTGGCCACTTCTGACACTTTGCCACTATCGTAACTCTCACTGGTTCTGCAACACACTGCACTAGTTGATGGCCTAACCACTGCTGGCGGCGGAGCGCTACGTCTGTGTTGCACGTGGTTGTCACGGTTTGGACACTGAGCTGAGCTTCTACAACTCCGTCTGGATGTAGCAGAGCTGCGTAGGGGGTTTTGGTAGGTGGGGTGCTCGGTTCTGTTCAAAGGGTGGAGCACCCTGCTTGAGGAAACACTGGGTTATGTGGAGAGACGTCTGGGCCTCCCTGCGGACACTGCTGCCCCCACAACCAGACTCCAAAGCAAGACAGAAAACGGACAGACTGTGTAATAACCATGTCATGAGGCTTTAACAACAGTGTGGACGTTTATGAGTTAGCTTTCACAGAAGGGACTCCAATTTTTTTCCCACTGGAATTGTTAAAAAACAGCAGCAATTTACTTTGGCATTAGCCGATAATATTAATATTTATAATAATACTTTACATTTAAAATCCACTTCTTTTTTTCCCAAAGGAAATCTCAAAGTACAGCAGTCCCTCATTTATCACCGGGGGATCTGTACCCTGAAGCCCTGCGATAATTGAAAAACCGCGAAGTAGGAGTAGTACAGTAGCCCCTCACTACTTCGCTGTTCGTTTATCACGGTTTTTCAAAACAAGATTGGACGTGACACACCATTGGCTGATGGATCAACATGGAATTTTTATTTAAGAATAAATTATTTAAAATTATTTAGCACCTGCTGCACCTTTGTCCACTCTGCAGGATAGACCTGCTGTAGCTGATCTCTGTGCAGAGCTGAGAAGTGGGCGTGGCCAAGAGCGTTTGCACGTGGCAAAGAGCAGAGGAGGCAGGGAGCTGAAATCATGACATTCTGTGCTCTTTTGGAGCGTTTAGAGTTTAGAAACATTGTTTAGAATATTGCAAGAGTGTGGGAAGGGTTTAAGATGCCTTAATATATATATAGTATATACACATACTAAAATAAACTACTAAATACTGCTTGTACTACTATTCCTACTTTGCAGTTTTTCACTTATCGTGGGGCTTCAGGGTACGGATAAACGAGGGACTACTGTGCAAATAACTAGTAGTTTATTTTAGTATTTATATATTTTTTAAGTGTTTTAAACCCTTCCCACACTTTTGTAATATTCTAAACAATGTTTCTAAACTCTAAACGCTCTAAAAGAGACAGAATGTCATGATTTCAGTTCCCTGCCTCCTCTGCTCTCTGCCACCTGCAAGCAGTCTTGGCCACGCCCACTTCCCAGCTCTGCACAGAGATCAGCAGATCAGCTGCAGGAGGACGTTTATCCTGCAAAGGTGCAGCAGGTGCTAAACAATTAAAAATAATAATAATTTAAATGCTGATCGTGCGGCTCATCCATCAGTCAGTCACTTGTGTGTTCCACTCTTATTTTGAAAAACTGCAATAGAGCGAGTCCATGGTATACGAACCGCGACGTAGCGAGGGACTACTGTACGCAAAATGTAAGGTGTTAGTGAACACCAAAGTCCATGCTCAATAAGGATTACCTGGATTACTGAGCATGGACTTTGGTGTCTTGAACCAGTTTGACATGACTGTTGACGAGGGAGAGGGCGTGCCCCAGAGACCATCTTAGCACCAACACAAGTGGGTTTTTTTTCCACTTCTGAGTAGGCTATTGGGGGAATACCAGTTTTGTTTGGTGTTTCCTCAGGCTGATGAAGCCTTCTGGATGGAGGGTGAAACGTCTCAGCACAAAAAAATAAACTGTCCAGATGTCCTGCTGAACATTGCTGGCTGTTAGAGAATAACTTTAATGGAGAGCACCACTTCAAAATAGCTGAAATATCCCTTTAACTAAACGCACTGCCAATTTTTTTTCTTCTTCTTCTTTCGGCTGCTCCCTTCTTCAGGGGTCGCCACAGCGAACTAACACACAAAGACTTGACGTTTGCTTTTACGTCCTGACGCAACTACAAGCCACCGAGCTACCACAGCCCTCTGTGTGGAGCAGAGAGCTGCAATCTAGGGGTGCTCGAGGGAGCAGATGGTGGGGGTTAAAGGCCTTGCTCAAGGGTCCAGAGTGGGGCAAACGAGGGGCAGGTGTGGGTGTTTTAATTTTTCCACCCACGTTTTGATGTTGTCAGGAGTTTGAACCGACCTGTCGTCTTGTCTAACCTCTGCACCACCACTCCCCACAACTAAAGCACTGGCAAATAAAAACGTTGATAGAATCCACTCTATAGGAATAATTTTATTCATTACATCTGCACAGTAAAAAATAATAAATAGGCTATACAGTATATATACACAAAAAGATCTGAAGCTATCGGCCTTGACCTCTCTAAATGGTTTTAAGAGTCTGTTGGAATCCTGGCAAAAACCAATGCAGACATGTTCCTGTTTTTGATTTTCTACATCTACCTTATAATGTTTTGCTACTTTTGCTACTGTGTTTTAATTTGTAAAAAAAAAAAATATCTGTATTTCTCTCTTATGTTTGTCTATTGTTGATTGTTTAAGGAAATTCTACTGTTACTGTTGTCATCATTCTTTAGTTTGTAGACAGGTCTCTCTTGTAAATGAGTCCTTGGGGCTCAATGAAATTAACCTGACTAAATAAAGGTTGAATGAAAAATATATATACTGTATATAATTTATAGTCTATTCACATTTGAGAGACACAAACATCATGGCCGGCAAGGGACATCACTGAAAGAGGATCCTTTTGGTCACATAAGAAAGTAAAGGCCTGCATTTTGGTTTCACACCGGGCCAGGAACGGGTCTGAATGGATGGATCACGTTGTCAGCCTCCTGAATAATTGAGAGGACAAAAGCTATTTGCATCCAACCCCAAACATCCCGATCTTTTCTTCGTCCTCTACTAACAAAAACAAAAAAAACAACCTGTAAGAAGCAGTTGAAGGTATTTTTTTGGACAGTTTAGTGTAAAAACAGAGACAGACTCGTGATTTATTGTCATGAGGAGAGCCAGGGTGTGGGCACAGCCCGGTGTAAGGTGCGCATGCATCTTTTCATGGCTGACACGTTTTAGCGCATTTTTCAACCATAATTCAACCCTTCAAAATATATTGTAAATAATAATAGAACAAAAAACTCCCGACGCTTCACTCCTCCCGTCCTTTTTTTATTTATTTATTTATTTTCGGGATTTAATTAATAATTTCCTTCAGATTAGCCTGCTCTCGGCGAAGGCCGTTTCATAAAACCATGCTCAAATTAAACCCCTTACAATTTTTTTTAATCAATATTAAATAATCAGTTAGTGTAAACCAAAGCATTTTCAACATTTTTTCTTTTTTATCCTGCGCGACTTTGATCTAATGTTACAAGAATTAACGCATAAGGCTTATTTAAGAATTAACGCATAACGGGGCTTATTTCCACACACGCGTGGGTCATTGTCCGTCGCGAGCACAGTTTGTTCCGTGAAGAAATGCGCATAAATTATCGTGGTGCCTCGCGCGCGGGCTTCGCGGCATCCATGCGAGGTGTTTCATCATCCTCATCCCTCCATGGTACCCTCAGGCCGGCATCACCCCCCACCTCGCTTCAAACCCGGCGAAAAGCAAGAGGCTCACCTGTGAGTACCGACAGGTTCCTGAACGTCTCAGGGGATGAAATTGTGGGCGCACATGCACGGGGAAGACATCGTCACTGGTTTTATTCTCTTCGACCACAGCACCGACATGAACAGCTTCACTTCACTTCAGCGCCGGATCTCCCCGAGTTGAAAGGCATAAGGGCGGAGCTAATCAAGGAGGGGTCCCCACCCCCGCATCAGCATCACCGTGCGCGGGTTAGCAACCCCCCAAGATTATTGCATCAGATAAACTCGTAACAAACCTCCAAGGAAAGCTTCACCTTTAAATTTGTTTATAAAATTTACATTTTAAGCCAAAATTAGCCATATTTGCCATTCCTCTACACACCCCTTCTTTTCCCACTTGGTACAGTCCACTATAAATCCAGGGTCGTACGATGCGCGTGTGTTTATAAACGACGATTTGCCTGTACTCGTTTAGACACGGCGATGTTATTGTTCTGACTGAACAGTTTAAGGTTTAATTCATTACAAATGGAGAAAAGAGGCGAGGTTAAGCCTCAAGGTCGGGTTTAACCATCAGCCATGTCGTAAAATGTCCATTGAGCAGGCACGGGAAGATATTTTCAAAATAAAGGACGCTTTTCACTTTAGTCCAGACGTGGTCAATAAACATGTGGCCCGGGGGCCAAAAGTGGCCCCTGAACAATCTCTATCTGGCCCCCCAATATACAGTAATTGAGAACAAAACAATTTTTACACGAGTTGATGAAAACCTGCATTTTATTATCAGTGAAATTCAATTAAATCTATATTAGGCATCTTAAAAAATATATTTGGTTTATATAAAAAGCTAAAACCAAATCTTTTTAGTCAAGATATTTTTAATGTTTTAATTAAAAAATTTAAGTTGCACATTTAAGCTAACAAAGATTAAATGTAATACATATACAGTATATATACTTTATATA
>JBBPBX010043319.1:0-10228 GCA_038048925.1 Garcialebias charrua | reverse complement strand
ACAGGTAGTCCCCGACTTACGAACGAGTTCCATTCCTACGCCAGTTCGTAACACGGACTTCAACGTAAGTCAGAAAATACATCCAAACGGCACCTCACGTACAGTACTTTATTTTACCAAGCACTTAGCCTATCCTAACACATTACCCTACATAATTATCAAAAACCACATACATTTAGGAGCCATAATGAAGGGAAAAAAGAGTTAATTTCTTACTGGCAGCTGGTGAATTCTTCCTCCGTCTGTTAGCATGTTAGCTCGTGCACCTCCGAGCTCTGCAGCTTCCTGTAGCTTCACGCGGTCCACAGCGTTTACAGCAAGGTCTGTTAGCATGTTAGCTCGTTGTTCAGCTGTAGCCTCTCTGCCTCGTAAACCTCCGCGACAAACAATAAGGTCTCCTGCACTTTTCCACACGCAGTCCAGAGTTTTACAGTAAGGACTGTTAACATATCAGCCCCTCCTAACCTCCTCTGCTCCGGTCTGCCTATCCAAACAATGAGGTCTCCTGTAAGTTTCCATTGACTGCGTCAGCTACTCTCCCCCCTCCCTCCTGTAAATTTCCGCTGAGTTTCGATACCGTATTTTTTGGTGTAACGGCGCATAAACTGCGTAACTCGACCAATGCTTTTCAATGGGAGGGCGTTCGTAATCGCGAAACGTCATAAGTCGAGCCCGTCGTAACCCGAGGACTACATATATATATATACTATAAAATATCTTATACAGTACAGCATATAAATATAAGATAAAATTTACAGTCTTACATCCTAAATATTACTGGGAAGACACGTTTTAATCATACAGTATTAAGCTACAACAAGAAAAAGCCTGAAAAAAGTCACCTAGGATATCTGTTTTAAATGTTTTCTTTTTTCTTTTTCTAATTCTCTATGAGGCCCTTTGATTGCTTTCAAAATGTTGTTTTGGCCATCCGGAAAAAAATGTTGCCCACCCCTGCTTTAGTATAATAATGTATTTCGACATCATTATCATTTCATTAAATTAATACAGGTGAATATTACATTTGATTTCACATTGGTCAGTCTGTCCCCTAGCTGTCTGGTGTTTTTTTTTTTTTGTTGTTTTACCCTTTTCTACTTTGTGCTTATTTCATTCTGCCCTTTTGACTTTTGTTCTGCTCTTTGTGTGATTTGTTTTCTTGTACTTTGTCAATGTTGTGCTTTTGTCTCTGTTGTAATTTTCTCACTCACTCCTCAGGATGCCTCCCCAGCCTTTAATCATTCACACCTGTCCCTTATCAGTTGCCTGTCCAGCTGCACTCATTATCCACTCTGTATTTAAACTCCTTCCATCCACCTCCAGTCTGGTTATTGTTCTGTTCTGCACAGACAACATGGTCCTCCTGTTCTGTTTCCTAGTTCCAGTCCAAGTCTATACCCGTCCTGTTTATGCCTGCCTGTTCCTGCTTTTGTAAGTTTTTGCTGCCACGTCAGCTTTTTGTTTTTGTTGTTTAAAAATAAATCCCTTTTATTTTAAGCTCTTGCCTCGTTCACCTGCCTGCAAATGGGTCGAAAACATGAGGATTGTGACATGGTCGGAGCAAACTGTCATTAATTATCCACCAATGTTAAGTCAGGTCCTCTGGACGGTTTCTTTTTGTTGAAACGTTTTGTCACTCTACATTTTAACGTTTTAACGTTTTTGAGTGAGCCATGGGGCTGCTGGATAATCTTGGAACAGAATGGGCAGACTTTCTTCGGTTACTTGTTCAGATGGGTTTTTCGTGTTGGTTGTTCGGTTAAGTTTTGTTGTTTAGTCTGTTTAAGACAAAGAGATCTATATGGATACAGTTAGACTGAGTTAGTATTTTCTATTTGTACCTTAATCTAATTTATAACTATCAAATCTGTCAAAATGTAGTTAATTATCAGGCTGGAGTCCT
The DNA here is from genome assembly GCA_038048925.1 of Garcialebias charrua. Lineage (NCBI taxonomy): Eukaryota > Metazoa > Chordata > Actinopteri > Cyprinodontiformes > Rivulidae > Garcialebias > Garcialebias charrua. The sequence goes on along the minus strand of JBBPBX010043319.1, from coordinate 8,325 downwards.
ATTTTATTTACGATATGTTGCATTTTTAAAAACCTAAATGTCCAATTATTGTCTTAACATTTTCATTGGAACTAACACTTTTTTTTCTGTTTTATTTGGGCACTGTATTTAATCATTTGTTTGAAGATGGAAGATGGAATTTATTTGCAAGTGTGCAGTGGAAAAGAAAACCTAGCACCTCCTTCACTTTGATCAGGAGATACCCTGGTGTCTGTCTTGAGATCCACCTACATGCATTCTCACAAAGTCCTGTAGTGTCTTTGCCTGACACAAACGTGTGCGTATCCCAAACCACTTGTATTAGATTAATTCTCACACGTACTCTTACTACTTCCCTGTGAAAGGTTCAAGATATTGAAAGATTCAGAAAACCATTTAGAGAAGTCAATGTCGAGAGCTTCAGATCTTACAAAAAGATCTGAAGCTCTCGACATTGACTTCTCTAAATGGTTTTCAGAATCTGTATGAATCCTGGCAAAAACCAATGCAGATTTGTTCCTGTCTTTGATTTTATACGTCTACCTTATAATGTTTTGCTAGTTTTTTGATACTTTGTTTAAAAAAAAAAAAAGTATTTCTCTCTTTTGTTTTTTTCTCTTTTGTTTTCTATTGTTTATTGTTTAAGGAAATTCTACCATTGCTGTTCATCGTTCTTTAGTTTTAGCAGGTCGCTTTCGTAAATGAGCCATGAGGCTCAATAAGATTTACCTGACTAAATAAAGGTTGAATGAATGAATATTGCATCAGACACTGTGCTACAGCTCGTCATCCTTTTTTGTACAAACTGACCAGAAATCTGCCTGATCACAGCAGTTTTCTCCGACAGAGGCTGAGAAAGTAGCGGTTGTATTGATCGCTGCCAACAGTCTCCATCTTCTCAGCAGACACAGAGACCCTGTAGGTGTTTGGTGTTGTAAAATTGAACAAAATGTGTTTAAAGGTGATGCTCTCCTTTAAAATTTGTCCACTGGTTTATGACGTATTTTGCTTGGAAACACATAGACAGAGGCAATTGCATCACCCAACGTTTTCCAGGTGGTTTTACTTGTGAAGTGTACCGAAATGTACATACATTTTAACCCTCCTGCTGCCCAGGAATTAGCAAAACACTTTAAAAATGTAGTAAAATACAGTTGCAATTAGAAAAATGCTACCAGAACTTAGTAAAATGCTATCTAAAAGCCATAATTTACTAAACATTAGCAGAATGCAAGAAAGTGCAAGGTAAGAGCCACAAACTACAAAAACGGTCATAGAAAGCATGAAAATGCTGACTAAGAACCAAATGTAGTGAAAAGTTAGTGTTAGGAACATTAAATTCTTTATGCTAATTAAAATTATAGAAACTCTTGAGTAAGCTTTTAGTGTTTCTTGTTTTATCAGTTAGTCTGCAGCTGTTTCAGTAAAACACAGAGTTCTTTGTCTAGTAAGGAGCAGCAAACCCTTTCCCACCAAACCCACGTGCAAAAGTTTGACGTAACACCTTTTCTTCTGAGCTACAAACATGAGAGAAATTTAATTAACTGAAGACTCTGTTTCAAGGCTACTAGCATGAGAAAATTACAGCTTTATAAACTTCCGGAAACCATATAAATCCGAGCCAGAGTAGGAGCAGATGTTTTTTTCCCCCCCCTTACAGAAGCTTCCCTTTCTTAACGAAGATGCGTAAGTGCCAAGTGCTATTTTGTTGTTTCGAGTTCCTTTGCCACAGTTATGGAAAACCAGCTACTTGTCCTTTAAATCAAACATCTACAAATCAAAGCTCTCCTACAATTCAATCTTCAGTAAACCACACCTTTTCACTTTCACCGTTCTCAGTTAGTGAGGTTAATAAATTGTTACAAGGTCTAGACTCAAAAAAAAATCTGCAGGACCAGATGAACTTCCACCTTATTTCTTAAATCTGGCTGCTCATATTTTCAGTCCCTGTGACTCACATCTGTCCATAAGCCAAAACTTCGTTCCAGGGGCCTCATGTACAAAGACTTGCGTGGATTTCCTACTGAAAAGTGACGTACGGTCAAATCCAGAAAAGTGTGTACGCACAAAAAAATCCAGATGTATCAAACTGTGCGTACACCGGAATCCACGCACATTCCTTTTGTACATCACAATTAACGTGGAACTGAGCGCACGTGAGACACCTCCCCTGACACGCCTTCATTTACATATGTTAAACAGATGCAAATTACTTCCTGCATGTGTGAAGGACATGTTTGTTTGATCCCTGCGCGATCAGAAATCATTTCTAGATTCAGGAAAATAATGAATTTAATATAATATGAGTGAGGAAAATAATCCTAAGTAAGAATAGTAATAAAATGTGTTCATCACGCAAAGAACGAGTGATTGTGTGTCGGTATTTGTGTGTGCGCGCACCCTGCTTTGGTGCGCAACCGGCACATCCATTCATTCTGAGTGAAAATATTAACTTTGCGCACGAGTCTATTACCATAATTACTGTAAACACAGAGGAACTTAGATGTTTGGTAGAACATAGATCTTTGTTTATTTAATAGATGATATGAAGAAACGGGTCTGTGCGTCTCAGTGGAGAGTTTTCATGACATGACGTGATGTTGGAGTCTCCAAACGCTGCGCGCGCCACAGCCTTGTGCGCAATCTGTTTGTCTGTGAAGCTTTTACTCTCCTACAAGTTATATATGGTGTACTTTCACGTGTCATTTTGGAGAAATCTACAATAAACGCAGATTATGAATCACCTCCAGCTGCCGTGTAACACGTACCGGCGAGGGTGCGCGCGCGCTCCAAAGCGCGACCACTCAGCCTTTGGAATCATATAGATGAGACATTCCATTGGACATGAATCGGCTTTGTGTGGACTGGACTGCCCTGATCGGCCTGCAGCTCCCTCAGGAAAGCTCCTGTGGAACAGTTTGATCGCTGCTTCTGCATGTGCACGCGTGATGCACGGCTCCTGTGTTGCTCCAGAGCGCAGCAGTGCCAAACTGAAAAATGATTATTTCTGAAAACGGCTGATAAGCCATATCCTAGATCAGAAAATTATATCTGTTTATAAATAAACGCTCTGCGTGTTACACTATTTATTATATCCTCCAGTAAGGCTGAATGAATCCGTTCCTGTTGAATTTATTTTTGGCACAACTATGCGCGTCCTTTATTTAACTGCGTCATGTGGATGTAATACTTGTTAATCGTGTGTTTGGTGGGAATATTAATCATTTTCACATCATGAACAGTTAATAATAATAATGATAATGATGACATCAATTTATAACGCACATTTCATCAATGGAAATCTCAAAGTGCTACAAGGTGCAACAGAATTAAATGTCAATGAAACAAATAATAAAACAATTAAAATCAACAACAGTATCAGCTATGATCAAAAGTAGAATCATGAGGAGGCAGAGTATGCTCGGTTGAAAAGAAAGGTCTTCAAGCCGCTCTTAAAGTCAACCACAGACTGTGGGGCTTCAGTTTCTCTGAATCACCTGTAAGTGTCGCCAAAGGAACAAGAACCACAGAAACGTGCGTACGCCTGCCATGGGGCTGGCGTGGAAATGTACTTGGATGCGCACATATTCACGTTCAGTTCAGTTTTGATACATACGGGGTTTTGCGTGGATGGTGCCGTACGCAAGGTTTTTGTGCGCACGCACGGTTGATACATGAGGCCCCAGATGCTTGGAAAACAGCCTTTGTTCTACCTTTACTAAAGGGAGGTGACCCACCTCCCTGAACAACTATCGACCAATCTCTAAACTTTGTATTTTAGCTAAGGTCCTACAAAAACTGATAAACTCTCAAATCAAAAATTATCTGGACTCATTTAACATCTTACCTCTCCATCAATCTGGTTTCAGGAAACAACACAACACTGACTGCTTCACTGAAGGTTCTTAATGACATTGTTGAAGCATTGGATGCTAAGGATTATTGTGCTGCACTTTTCTTAGACCTGTCTGCTTTTGACACTGTGGATCATAACATCTTGTGTCATAAGCTCTCAGAAATCGGTTTCTCAGATCACACCACTGGTTGGTTCTCTAACTATTTTTCAGATCTTAGGCAATGTGTTAAACTTTTCTTCCAGTTATCTTATTGTTAACAATGGTGTACCACAAGGTTCTGTCTTAGGTCCCCTTCACAATCTACATAAGTAATGTAGGTCAGAGCATCCCTGATGCATCATTACACTTCTATGCTTATAATACAGTTGTTTACTGTAGAGTTAAAACAGTTGCTAAGTTTTTCAAGCTTTTGCAATCGGCCTTTGACATCATACAGTCAGATTTGTTCTGTCTCAAACTTGTACTAAACGCAGACAAAACCAAAGGGATGTTGTTTATAAACAGGAAGTCAGTCCCAGCAGTCCTTAACTCTATTTTATCTTCAAATGGTGTCCTGTTGAGTTTGTCAATAGACTGTATGCCATGGGGGGTCGTGACGTACTTCCGGTAAAATATAACCCACATCCGCCACTTTCGGTTCCCATCCACCTCCTTTGTTGTTAGCGTTAGCTCCCAGTAGCAGACCATGACAACGACTCGAAACAGGAAGCGGCTGCGCGCTACCGGCACTACAAGTGAGTTCCGTTGTGTCCGCCCACCGGTGGGTACAGCTGTTCCGAGGGGGGGTTTCGGCGAAAATTTATCGCGGCTATCTGTAGGGGGAACGTCGCCATAGTTTTATATGGATTTATATGTGTATAGAATTATTATATGCAGATGTTTTATTAATTGTATTTAGTCATTTATGTTCGTGTCTTTCCCGCTAACCGGAAGTGCGCCGTCTGTGTAATGACTGTGGAGGTGCTGGAACGGATGTCCGTGGCATATAGTCTATTCCTACAAATACTTGGGTATCTTGGTCGATTCACATCTCTCTTTTAAGTTCCATGTCAAAAACTTGGTAAAGAAAATGAAAGTTAAACTGGGTTTCTTTTTCAGAAACAGATCCTGTCTAACTCTGAATGTTAGGAAATGCCTTGTGACTGGGACTTTCCTTCCCTCCATTGAATACGGTGACATCATTTACAAACTCCTGCCAGCACCTTTAAAGGACAACACCCACCGTGACAGTAACAATTCACCATATTGGAGAATTACTGTAGTATTTTATGAATTTTATTTTCATTTTTGCATTTGGGCCAGGCGAGGGTTAAAAAAAAAAAAAAAAAAAAAACATTCCCGAATGAATCCGGAAACCTGGCCGAAGAGTCCCGAAGGGTCATGTGACTTTTGTGACATCTCCACCCAGAAAGCAGAAAGGTAGGAGTGCGTTTCCATGGAGGTTTATGAGAGAGAGTGGGAGAAAACTGCATATTTCCTGCATATTTCCTGGTGCATTTGTGTGTATATGGACCAGCGCTCTGATTTTATTTATTATTTATTTTATAACACCGCTGCGGACCTGTTGTTGCTCTCATCTGCCCAAAGGAGCGAGCTGCGAGCCGCGCGCGTCTCTGGCTCCTCGTTCCGCTGGTCACCTTTGAAGTTCCTCGTGCCGGTGTAATTTGCTCCCTCGAGTGTATGCATTTGCTCTCCTCAGCCTTGTTGCAAGGAGCAGGGTCGGGAAGCACGCGGGGAGCTCGCACGCAGAGCTCAGCTGCGCGGCTGGCTCTGACTGCCTTTCTGGTCACGGGGGGAGAGAATAAAAAGTCGATGCGGAAATGAATGAATTTGTCTCGATCAAACGAATTAAACTAGTATGTCTAAGTGGATGCTCGCTCAGAATATGATGACATGAGTGAGCGACAGCAGGATTAAATCAACACAGGCAGCTTTAGGGAATATTTAAAAATGCTTCCTTTTTCTTTTCTTCGCTCGCCTGTAACTCCAAGGCGTCACTTTGGTGACGTGAATGCCCTTGTGAATGCCCATATATGGAGAGGAGCAGATTTTCCCGGAGCTGCATGCTAAAATCTGCTATAAATCATGAAATAACACATTTACCGTTATTTCTCCACAATATAAGTAATCGCTCCTGTATTTTTTTTAAATAAACTAATAAATATTAATGGCGATGCAATTTGAAAACATGGTGGGTGTTGGACTTTAAGATGTGGGACGCTGTCTATCACGGTGCATTAAGATTCATAACTGGCTGTAACTACTGTATCACACTCAGCGTAGAGCGTAGGAACGGAACTCCGTCGTAAATCGGGGACTACCTGTACTGGTAAATACAGGTAGTCCCCGACTTACGACGGAGTTTCGTTCCTATGTGGCGTCGTAAAGCGAATTTCTGCGTAACTCAAAACATACGTCCAAACTGCACCTTTATTTATTTATTTATTTATTTTTTCTTCTTTCGGCTTTTTTCCCTGCGTTAGGGGTTGCCACAGCGAACTGGTCGCACGAAGATTTGGCAGTTTTTACGCCGGATGCCCTTCCTGACACAACCACAGACCACCGAGCAACCACAGCCCTCTGTGTGGAGCAGAGAGCTGATATCTAGGGTTCCCGGGGGAGCAGATGGTGTGGGTTAAGGGCCTTGCTCAAGGGCCCAGAGTGGGGCAGATGAGGGTGGAGACAAGTGTGCTTCACTTATCCCACCCACATCTTTGATGTTGTCGGTACCGATTTTTCCAGAATTTTCCGGAAGTCTGGGGGTGACGCGTCAATACTACTGCCAACGGTCGCGGTGGTGACAAGCTCCGTGGATGGTGGTGATCCGTGGATGGTGGTGATCCAAGCTCCGTGGATTACGTTCCTACATTACATCTTGGATATGGGAAACAGACAAAACAGAGAACAACCTCCCGCAGCAGAATGCTACTGGACAGTTGCTAAGCTAGCAGCTAGCTAGGTCTACTACGAGACCTCGCTGTTCCTCAGTCCACTGCCTGTGTTGAAGTTTCAACCTGTTTCAACCTGCGACATGCAAAGAGATTCTTCCTTCAACCCCCCTGAAGAAATAACAGGTGAATAAAATAGCATAAAACATGCAGCTGTATAAAAATGAACAGACCACTGCACTGTTAGCTGTCATCATTTGAACTCTTTCTGCGTTGAAAAAATATACAGTAGTAGTTTCCACAAGACAAACATGTTTTATTAACATTATTTGAGGTCTGACTTTAAAAACATTTCAGCCATTTCTCTGTTTCTGTAAGTCATTCGCACAGTTTTGCTGGGGCGACACGCATTTATGGACCTGTCAGGCCTGTCATGATCCAAATATATATATTTTAAATAAATTATGTCGACCGTGACATCACATTTGTTGAAGTTTTTGAAGGACATCACGCTAATCCAATGAAAACTCACAGCACTCCTCAGCTGGCTCAGTCATTCCCTCCCCAATTTGACCAAATTTATATACTGTATTCAAATCCATGTTTATTACAGTAATTGATTAATGAGATAGTCCACACATCCCAAAACACATTGATTGTAGTACATTAAATTTAGAAATGAACACACCAACCTTTAAATATAAAGCATCTGTGCTCTAATTTGACTTTTAGTGAAGTGGAACTTTTTTTTAGTTAAATTTTTTAATCTGTTAATATACAAATGCTGTTTTAGTCACATTTTATGATTTTGAATCTCTCTAGATAAAGAAAGAGCGTTTACAACAAAAACAGGTCAGTCTCTCTTATCATGGTGACCTAACCAGGCTGAAAGAAAATCCTCTTTGTGACTCTGCTGTTGTCAGAGCTGTTCTCTAGTTCAGCTCTCTGGTCATCCAATGACTTAGCAAAAAAAAAAAAACATAAACATTACACTGTCTAAAGTCTCCAAGTTGTCAGAGAAGGCATCATTAAAAAAAAACATTAGCAGGTTACTGTCTGTCCTAGGCTGCTGTCCTTAACAAGTGAAATGACAAACACAAACACATCTTCTGGTATGTGCTGGTGAAGATTCTCAGTCGTCCAGGACATGATAAAATCAGAACAAGCGCTCAATGCAAAAACAACTGGACTTTATTTGTTGCAGAAAGGGTGAAACGTTTTCTGCAACAAATAAAGTCCAGTTGTTTTTGTATTGAGCGCTTGTTCTGATCTTCTGGTATGTGTTGTTTCTGTTTGTGACTTATATAAATAATGTGTGTGCTTGTGAGACATTTAAAGATGTTTTGAACTTCTGGCAGGTCTCTCTGATGGCGTGGAGATTGAACAGGGCCCGCGGTCGTCAGCTACTTCATCTGCCGGAGAGTCTGGATCGAGAACTGCAGCCAGGGTCTTTGAGCATATCTTAAAAAAAAAAAACATGTAGTTTTAAAATCTAGACAAAATAAAGGAATTAAAGAAACATACAGATAAGCGTTATTGGTTTTTAATGTTTACTACTACAACCTGCAATAGGTCAAGAATGGCTCCACGCTCAAAATGTC
>JBBPBX010043318.1:15147-27975 GCA_038048925.1 Garcialebias charrua | reverse complement strand
TATGATACAGGAGGTCTTTTTTTTTTCTTCTTTCTTTCTTCTCTCTCTCTCTCTCTCTCTCTCTCTCTCTCTCTCTCTCTCTCTCTCTCTCTCTCTCTGCGCTGCGCTCTCTGAAGGAGGAGGGGCACTTTGAGACAAAATAAGTTTTAATGTTTTTACAGCTTTTTCATTCAGGTTTTTCTTGTTGATTTGTTGAAGGTGCACTTTTGCTCGTGTTTAATTTGTAAGTGATCAAATTAATAATAATTAATAATAATAATAATTAATAATAATAACTGAAAATTATTATTATATATATATATTTTTTTGTTTTTTGTTGCTTTTGATCATTAAGGGCTGAGTTATGGCAAGCAATAATTATTTTGGTAGGGGGAGGGGGTTTGAAATGTTTACTCCTATGCCTGCAGTTGCCAGAGGTAGGGGTTTGTATTTGAATACCCCAGAAGCATCCACACCAAAATCAAATTTTGTTTATGTGGGTGAAAGAGTTAATGACACTGTTAATGCTCCACAGTGTGAAGTTGATGGTAGACTTTTGAGTGACATAGCTTCACGAATTGGAGTTTCAATAGGTGAAAGTATTGCAGCTTGCATTGAGACCCGTTTGAGTAATACAGTGGGTCCAGGGGTGGTTGGAGCTACAGCTAACGAGTCTACCATGTTAAATGTCATTGTTCGCCCTGATGTGAAAGAACCTGTGAGTTTTAAAGGGGATCATGATTCATGTTCAGTCCAAGAGTGGGAGGTTATGATGTTAACTTATATGAGAAAGAAAGACATCTCTGTGGCTGAACAGGCTGATGAGGTGATCTCTAAGCTGGTGGGGAGGGCACATGAAGTAGTTAAAGTTGGCATACGCAGTAAGCCAGTTTTAAATCTGACTACAGGACCTGAGCCCATTTTTGAGATACTGAAGCAGCACTTCAGTGATACTATGTCCTCTAGCTTGCCCTTAGCAGACTTTTATGCTACGGTGCCCCACCCTGACGAACATCCCTTTGACTATTGGCTGAGACTTAACAAAGCTTTGGACATGACAGAGGACTCTTTAAAGAGACAAAATAAAGCTTTTGACTCTCTGTCTGGTGATCTAGCTGCCATGTTTATCCAGAACTGCCCTGATCCTGAACTGTCACTCATATTCAAATGTAAGCAGCTGAAAGATTGGACAGTGGCTGAAATTCACGAGAAGCTTGTTGAGAATTGCAGAAATCGCAAGCGACTAACCAAACACAAAATGTCAAGCATCCTGTCTTCCCAGCACCAGGAAGTCACCTCGTCTGTGCAGAGTGCGACACTCCGTACTGAAGTACTACCTACAGCTGCTGCTATTGGGAAGACAGCTGAGAGCTCGCCAGACCGCCTGGACCAGGTCATCGCTCTACTTGAACGTGTGCTGGAGCAGCAGCCACAGCAGCACAATTTTCAAAGAAGGTTCAATGTACACACCCAGAGGGACCAGCCGACGAAAGTAAAGCCTGCCTTACCTTGTGCTGTGTGCAACGATGGTGGACACACTACTCAGTACCACTGCAGGTCCAACCATCTGTGCTTCAGCTGTTTTGCACCTGACCACATCCGAGCAGAGTGTCCAAGGACTGTGGTGAGGAAGCCTGGGAGCGATAAGCAGGTGGTGCAGCTTCAGGAAAACTGACTGGCCTGCATGTGGTGGGGACAAGTGTTGGGCCTAAAAGTGATCCCCCTGTTGCAAATGTTGAAAATGACATGGAGTCTATATGTCAAAGTGCATGTGAAGTGAGAAAAATGGGATATACACCAATAATCCAAAACATTCAGAGACTCAAACAACATGACAACTTGTTTTATGAAAATGTGACACTGGGAGGAGTGGTTACGGTCAGAGCTTTGCTGGATAGCGGGTCGATGGCGTGCACACTGAGCTCTAAAGTAATACCTCAGCTGTTACAGCAGGATGTTTTAAGAAGCCCAGCCCTTGAGCCGACAGCCACTGTGTTGATTGGATGTGGGGGGTCCAGGACATTACCTTCTGGCATGTGCGATCTGGAGATGAATCTTTATGATTACAAAGTGATTGTCCCAACATTGATCGTTGAGAACCAGAATGAAGAACTGATTGTTGGCAGTAACCTGTTGAAATACATTATTAACAGGTTTAAGCTGAAGCAAGACATCCAGGACCAAGGCCCCACAGCACTCTGTGACAGTAGTGATGCAGAGCAGAAACTGCTACATTTGTTGGCAAGGGTGGAAGCTGCCGATTCAGACGCCCATTATGCAGTTGGAACTATCAAAATCAAGCGAGCTGTTACTCTTGAACCCATGACAGAGCATCTGATTTGGGGCAAGTTGCCACAGGTGAATAATCTGTTGGCTGGATGTACTGTTGTCGTGGAGCCAACAACCGCCAGATCTAAACCGAGAACAGTCTTGGTGGGGAGGTCGGTGTCAATCCTGAGAGCAGATGGGTGGCTCCCATTAAAGGTCATTAATCCATCAGACAAGCTGGTTACTTTGAGACGTAATACTAAGTTGGCGGATGTGAGTACTTGTGATTCAGTGGAGATGTTTGCTGGTTCCCAACTCGACATCCAACAACAAGTTCAAGTACCGTTGGACAACAGTACAAAACATAGCCTCGTCTCAGAGGACTCGACTTTACCAGATCATCCTCACCTTGTGGCACCGAGCACAGTTGACACCCCTCAGGCAAGGCTAAGAGGACTGGGGCTGTTGGATGTGGACATTGAGTCATGTGACGTTGCCCCTGAATATAAGGCTAAGCTGGCTGAGCTCATTGTTCAATACCAATCAATCTTTTCAAGGGACAAGATGGATTGTGGTAAAGCCACTGGTTTCCTACATCGCATCAGAGTCATGGATGAGAAACCATTTCGATTGCCATGTAGGCGCATACCACCAACCCAGTATGAAAAATTGAGAGAGGCATTGGATGAGATGGAAGAGCGTGACATCATACGAAAGTCTAGCAGTGAGTTTGCATCTCCATTAGTGATCGTGTGGAAGAAGTCGGGTGACCTACGTATCTGTAATGATTTCCGATGGATCAATGCACGCACTGTCAAGGATGCTCACCCACTCCCTCATCCAGCTGATGCTCTAGCAGCCCTGGGGGGCAATGCCTTTTTCTCAACCATGGATTTGACCTCTGGCTATTACAATGTGGAAGTGCATGAAGCTGACCGAAAGTACACTGCCTTTTCATCGCCTTTTGGATTGTATGAGTATAATCGGATGCCTCAAGGACTCTGTAATAGTCCCGCCACATTCATGAGAATGATGCTAAACATCTTCGGTGACCAGAACTTCATGAGCTTGTTGTGCTATCTGGATGATGTCCTGGTGTTTGCTCCAACAGAAGACCTAGCGCTGGAGCGTCTGCACATGGTCTTCCAGAGACTCCAGAGCCATAACCTAAAGCTCGCCCCAAAGAAATGTCACTTTCTGAGGAGGTCAGTGAAGTTTCTTGGTCATATCATCAGCATAGATGGGATCCAGTCTGACCCTGATAAAGTGACTGCTATCACCACCATCACAGAGTCTGACCTTATGGAAATTGGCACAAATATTCCCTCTCAGAAGAAGATCCGTTCCTTTCTTGGCATGGTAGTCTACTACCAGCAGTTTATTGAAGGGTGTTCTGCCATAGCCAAACCGTTGTTTCGGCTAATCTCATGCTCTAAAGGTCCGCGTGGAGGTGGGAGAAAACGCCGCCAAATCCGCAAACAGCTCCGTGCTGAAGATTGGACTACAGATTGTCAGCAGGCTTTCCATCAACTGAAGTGGGCTTTGCTAGATCGTGTGGTGCTGGCCCACCCAAACTTCAGTGAGCCCTTTCTCCTGTCTGTGGATGCCTCTACCGACGGACTTGGTGCAGTCCTGTCACAAGTGCCTGCAGGTGGTTCAACGGCCAGACCGATTGCTTTTGCAAGTAAATCGCTGAGTTATGCCCAATCCAAATATCCTGCACACCGACTAGAATTCTTCGCATTAAAATGGGCAGTGTGTGACAAGTTCCATCATTGGTTGAGAGGCCATCAATTCACCGTGTGGACGGACAATAATCCGCTAACCTACATCCTGTCCAAGGCTCGGCTGGACGCGTGTGAGCAGAGGTGGATCGCTAAGTTGGCGCCATTCCAGTTCAACATCAAGTACATTCCTGGATCAAAGAATGTGGTGGCTGACGCCCTTAGCAGAGAGCCCTTCGTACAGCCTAGTATGCCTCACCGTTTGACGAGAGTGCCTTATGACGAGCTACTGGCAGAGGCTGCAGTAGTTGGTGCTAATGGAGTCCAAGAGGTGTTTCGCTGGTCAGCTAACCCGCCTGAAGTAGCTGAGTGTGACCAACAGATTTCTCAGGGTGTGGCAGTTGTTAAGACAGGAGCAGTATCATCATTGGAGGTTGCTGCTGTGCTCCAGGGATGCAGTGAGAGTGGTCCTGTGGTGTACCCGCATGCTCTTCTCCTGCCACAGTTCTCACAGACTGTTCTAACAACCCCACAGGTCAACTCTGAGGTGCTCTCACTTGAAGTGTTGCAGGAGAAACAGAGAAATGACCCAGTTCTAAGTAGGGTGATGTTCTTTGTAGAGAGAAAGTGGAGACCTTCCAGAAGAGAACGTGTCAAGGAGTCATCAGAAGTCCTCAAGCTTTTGAAAGGCTGGGAAAAGCTTGTATTGAGAGATGGAGTCCTGCAACGGGTAGCTAAAAACCCTGTCACAAAGAAAAAGTCCTACCTTTTTGTGGTCCCACGCTCACTGCGCCAGAAGGTGTTACAAGGTGTTCACGATGAGGCTGGTCATCAGGGTCAGCAACGGACCCTGTACTTGACGAGACAGAGATTTTATTGGATTGGCCTAGTGCGTGATGTTACTGAGTATGTACAACACTGCAGACGATGTGTTGTCAGCAAGTCGCCAGAGCCAGAAGCCAGAGCTCCTTTGAAAAACATAAGGACCTCTGAACCTCTTGAACTTGTCAGTATTGATTTCTGGACTGCTGAGGATTCTTCAAACAGTTCACTGGATGTGTTAGTAGCTACTGACCACTTCACAAAGATGGCACACGCTTTCTTGTGCCCCAATCAGTCAGCTAAAGCAGTCGCACACCAGCTGTGGAACAATTATTTCAGCATCTATGGGTTTCCCAAGCGACTACATTCCGATCAGGGGGCCACTTTTGAGAGTTTGCTTATTGCAGAGTTACTGAATGTGGCAGGCGTGCAAAAGTCCCACACTACACCTTATCACCCTATGGGTAATGGCTCATGTGAGAGAATGAACCGGACTCTAGGCAACATGATTCGAGCATTGCCACCAAGAGCTAAACATCGTTGGCCTGAGGCCCTGAAATCTCTGACATTTGCCTACAATTGTACCGTGCATGAGACGACAGGATATGCTCCGTTCCTGCTCATGTTTGGAAGGGTGCCACGTCTTCCGGTGGACGTCATCTTTGGTTCAGTGCTCAGTGATCCGGAGGTGGTGGACTATGATCGCTACGTGGAGTCACTACGAAAGGACATGAGAGAAGCTATGGCTGTAGCCCAGTCAACGGCAACTAAACAGCTCCAGCGTCACACTGAGCTATACAACCGGAGAGTACGTGGTGTACTTGTGGAAGTGAACGACAGAGTGCTGCTGGCCAACAAAGGAGGACCTGGAAAAAGGAAGCTTGCTGACCGCTGGGATAGCACGGTGTATGTGGTGATTGGAAAAGATGATGAGAACCACACTTTCAGGATCCAGAATCCCACTACAGGCCAAGTAAAAGTGGTCCACCGCAATCTGATAATGCCAGTAAACTTTCTGCCTCTACCTGAGGACAACCATGATGACCAGGAGGAGGCTGTACTATCTCAAACATCAAGTTCACTTGACCCAAGTGCTGGGAGGTCAGCCATCAGTGATGCTATTTCTGACTCAGCAGAGTTTAGAACAAGAGCGTGGGTATCTGACCTACCTTTGGGAGCAGGCAGTGAGACAGATGTGGAGGATGCTGAGCAGGTGGAGGGCACCGTGCTGGAAGGAGCCACAGGACCTGCGTTGACGGACAGCAGTTCAGCAGACTCTGGTTGCTCAGCAGTCCTGACGGCTTGCCCAGAGACATTTCCGGCTCCTGTTACTGACACTCTCACTGACATACCTGCTACAGTAACTACTACAGTGACAGTAGTTGATGGTGCGACTGACCGTAGATCTAGAGCTGGACGGTTGTTGAGACCAGTGACCAGATTTATTGAAATGATGCACCAAAGAACAGCATTAGTCTGATAAGTTCTTGTATATGAAAAAAAAACTACAGTTTAATTTGTTTCAACTTTGACCTAGAGGTGTTGTAACAATTTTCATATTTCATGTTTGTTTTGCTATTTGGGAGGTGAGTTTGCAGTTACACATTAACAAAATATGTAAATGGGCATTTTTTTTTTCCCTTATGTATGTAGATGGGGTTTGGCCAACCTTTTCTCATACTGATCCTCTCAGGATAGTCTAGTGACTGGGTGTTTGTAACTGTGAATTTGATGTGATTGTACCTCACAAGCGATTTTGGAAACGGTGGTTGTATATTGGTTTCCTGTGCAATTGAATAGTGGTCTTATTCCATTTATGTATATGTGCCTGTACTGTTTTTTTTTTCTCTTACTTGCTTTCATTTGGTTGTTTTATTTTGGTTGTTGTAATGGGGCAAGTGGAATTCAGCAGGAGGGAGTGTAACATAGTTAATATTGAATATAATTCCACTTGTCATTACTTCCAAGTTTAGGTTCATGTGTAATGGGTGAAACAGCGCCCCCTCTGGCTGATTGGCGGTTATAAATATTGTGAACACAGACATCTCATTGCCAGTTAATACAAGATGGGCATGAGGTAGGTCCACTGAGTTAAACGCTCCAGTAAAATATTATGTTAGCTTGATGCTGACATGAAATGATTTTCCTCATAAGGTGCTGTACCCGCTGTGATGAACCTGATTTATGATCAGTCCATATTCTGTTCTGTACAGGTACACATTATTTTATTTATTTGTATTTCTGTTTAATATTAATGTTGTAAATACGGCAGTTGGCCAGTTAATACAAGATGGGCATGAGGTGCTGTACCCGCTGTGATGAACCTGATTTATGATCAGTCCATATTCTGTTCTGTACAGATAAACAACGTTTCACCTCATCCTGTCTCCTGGTCCTTAATAACACAACGCAGACCTGATTTATTCTGAACGAATTCACCATTTGATGAGGTTACATCTTAGCACCAGCAAACTGTTTTGTTCCACTATGGAGTATGATATTTGTGGCAATCAGTTTTGTTTGGTGGCTCCTCAGATTAAGCATTTTTTGGATGGACAAAACATCTCAGCAATAAATAAATGAAAATAAATAAATAAAAAACGTCCAGATGACCTGACTGAACATTGTTGGATCTTATTCCTGGATTATTGTGCATGAAATGTGGTGTAATGAAAGACCAAAGCTGGGCACCGCTAATTAAAAAATTAGTTCCACAATTTCTAAAACGCTTATTAATTTTTTTAGGTCCACAAGTTCAAAAGCACAAATGTCTTATGAAAATTAGGGGAAGCTAATCTAATCCGCTATTTATATATTATATATATATTTATATATAGCCGGCAGCGTTATGCAATATTTGCACTACACTGCCAACTGAAAAGTAACAAAAATGATCCTAAAAGGATGAAATTACAAAAATCAAAGGATTTATTTAATACTTTACGTACATATATTCTATTCGGCCACGAAATTAACAAAAAATAGAATGAACTTTTAATCCCTAAACCACTTTTAAATCTCAAATACACGGGTGTGTCGCCACCGCATTTATACATAAAAGTAACCCAAATACATAAAACTAATGAGTCACCGTCGAATGGTCGACACAAAACACACAATAAAATCATCCGGCCACGTTAATTTGGCTTGAAACAGCGGGGTTCTCTACGGATTTATCCATTAGTAACCCAGCACAACCAGCTGGACAGAGTTGTTAGCGTCTATAGGTAGTCAACAGATTTAATGAAAAGTAACTAAAATACATAAAAATAACGACTCACCGTCGCGTGGTCGACACAAAACCCTCAATAAAATCATCCGGCCACGTTAATTTGGCTTGAAACAGCGGGGTTCTCTACGGATTTATGAAGACACCGAGCGCAGCCAGCTAGCCACAGAAGCCCCTGAGTTCAACTCTGACCCGGAAGATGTCAAGATGGAATAGTCCATTTTTAGTAGGGGGATAAAGAAATCGACCGTTTTTTTTATTGCGTATTTAATGATCGTTTTCATCGTAACTATAATTATTTTTATGTTAAATGTACATTAACAAGCAGGATCAATGTTAGGAATGTAGGTGACTGGCCGGGGCGCGGCGGGGCCGGGGCCCCATGCTGATGGGATCCCCAGGCAACGGCATCATTTACCTACATGGTAGATCCGAGTCTGTTCTCCGCTCTGCCCCCCCTCCCCCTCCAACCCTTCCTCCTCTGCTCTTTATGGTGGGGAAAAAGGTAAAACAAGCAGCATAAGAGCTTGTAAATAAGTGTATTGGTTTTTACTGATAGATAATTAGTTATTAGCGGTACTGCATTTTAAATAAAAATAGCACAAATCCACTTATGAATTATAAAAGTTAGTCAATCCACAAAAACGCTGACAAAAAGTTTAGGTCCACTGTAAGCGGATTAGCGCTTTAGCGCTCCCCAGCGGTCTAGTGCCCAGCTTTGTGAAAGACAATTCTGCAAGTGCTTTATGTTACTTTACAATGCTTAGCTACCAAAGTAAAGTTCAAGTAAAAGTGAAAGAGCACAAAATTGGTTTAAACATCTTTAACTGAGATTTGGATGTTTTGTTCTCTGCTGTGCACTCCAATAAACTGTTCAAATTAAAATATTTCCTCTACAGGAAGACAAGACGACCTTGTAAACTTGATAGTTTTAAATCAAGAATTGCTCTCCACCTTATTTTGCATCTACTGCTTCATATTTCAGTTGATTTATAACAAATTCATCAAGATACAAAACCGTCCTGAGGACCTGACTTAACTTTGTTAAAGTTTTTTGCCTGGATTATTGAGCATGAACTTTGATGAATACCTACCTGTATATAGTTTAACATTATAGATGTAAATGTGAAGATTGGCTTTCAGCACCTAAAGCTAAAAAATGTGATTGGCCAGTTTGTCTTGAGACTTAGTGGCTCTCTTGTAGGCACACTTTGATTATGCATCATTTTTACATCTCAGTTTACACGGCAGGCCTTGATGCGCATTTGTTTGTGTTTTTTTTATGTTTGTTTGTTTGTTTGTTTTATATCTGATACCACAAACCATAGAGAACGAAATAGAGGAAAGAATTATGAAATGGTTCCAAAATGCACTGGACAGAATGGTGGGAGAAGTGAAGGGATGAAGAAAAAGGTGCAATGATCCATTTATGAATGCCAAACTGTTGCTTCTGCTGGTTTATATTCAGTGCAGCTGGTTGTTGGTTTGTGTTTGTGTAAAGAAATGACTGTGCCAGCACAAAACTGTGTTGTTTTTTTTCTTTTTTACTCTTGAACTATTTTTGCTTTGCTCATATTCCTGTTTACCATTGAAACATTTTTCATTTAACTTATAATGACAATAAGTTATGACATTCAAAATAAATGTAATTTGTACAATTGCTGCATCCTTGTTGACTCATTATTAAATTGGTATGTATACATTAGGAAGTTCAAGTTCAAGTTGATTTTATTATCATTTGCATCACATGTTGAACATCAGGTGGAATGAAATTGTGCATACAGGGTCCCAATTACATCCAACAACAGCAAAATATAAATTATAATAAAAAAACTGCAATAAGGATCTAAGATAGAAACTAAGATATACACGAAACACTAATAACATTAATAGTGCAAAACAATACGCTGGACAACAGCAGCAAGAACATGAGTCTGTGTGAGTTGATGAATACGAATGAATAGAGCAGCTTGAAATAATCAGCAGCATGAGATCAGCAGCATAGATAATCAGCAGCACATATCATCAATCAAAGTGACAACACAGTGTTCATTTTCCCAGTAATAATCCTGAATATAGATTTATGAGTCAGCTTCAGGGTAGAAGCTGTTCCTCAGCCTAGTGGTTCTGCAATTACTGGCAATACTCCACATTGAATGGATTAAGGTGTGTACATTAGGCTGACAGCTGGTGCTGAAACTGCTCTGTTCCAGCACTGGCACACCAGTGTATCCACAGCCTGGCCTGGTGCTGGTCCATGTGTGGACCACCTCTGGAAAACCACGTCTAGGCTACCAAAGAGCTGTCATTCTTTGTTGTAGGTGTTTGTGCATTATGTGTATCAGAACTGGGCCTGACCAATTTTGCTGTGTGGGTGGAGTCTGATAACAGATGCATTTGAAATTTAATGTGAAAAACCATGAAAAAAATCAGATCTGAATAAAAAGTCTGAATTGAGCAGACCTGTGGTGTGGAGGTAGCCTAAGTTGTCCCTATGTGTGGGTGAGAGTGTGAAATGTTGTTTGTCTTTATGTGTCTCTGTGATGGACTGAAGACTTGTCCAGGGTGTACATCCCTCTCGCACATTAACTACTGAAGATAGGTGCCAGCAAAAAAGCAGAGAGGGAGGGAGTTATAAATGAATAAATGGATTTTGTGCAATATGTGGATGACAATCCACATGACATTGCCATGAGTATGAACTGTCTAACCATAAGCCAAGATATTTAAATTCACTTACCAATTGTATAGGTTGTCCATATAGTAAGAAATGTTCATCTTTTATCTTCTTTTTGTTTGTTATCATCATGTATTTAGTTTTGCTTACAGACAGTTTGAAACCCCATTCATAAGACCAGCTCTCTGTTTGAAAGTCCTTTTCATTGGTGTCAGTAGCATTAATAATGTGGCGGGAACACACTGGTGGGGGGTAGAGTTGCATTCGGGCCTAACAAAAAATCCTACCTGGCCCGGCCCGAGTTCACAGGTTTTTTTTCCGAACCTGACACAACCTGATCATTTAACTGTAATTACAGGACCAAACCCAAAATAATAAATAAATAAAATTAATTAAGCTTTTTGTAAGCAAATCAGTTTGACATATTTTAAAAACATATTTCAAAGAAAGGAAAATATAAGATTTCTTGTTTCACCAAATTGATCTTAACATACAAAATGAATAGACAAAAAAAATCAACTGTAAATAAAGGCTATTAAAAAATCAACTGTAAATAAAGGCTATTAAAAATCAACTGTAAATAAAGGCTATTAAAAATCAACTGTAAATAAAGGCTATTAAAAATCAACTGTAAATAAAGGCTATTAAAAATCAACTGTAAATAAAGGCTATTAAAAAATCAACTGTAAATAAAGGCTATTAAAAAATCAACTGTAAATAAAGGCTATTAAAAAACAACTGTAAATAAAGGCTATTAAAAAACAACTGTAAATAAAGGCTATTAAAAATCAACTGTAAATAAAGGCTATTAAAAATCAACTGTAAATAAAGGCTATTAAAAAATCAACTGTAAATAAAGGCTATTAAAAAACAACTGTAAATAAAGGCTATTAAAAAACAACTGTAAATAAAGGCTATTTAAAAATCAACTGTAAATAAAGGCTATTAAAAATCAACTGTAAATAAAGGCTATTAAAAATCAACTGTAAATAAAGGCTATTAAAAAATCAACTGTAAATAAAGGCTATTAAAAAATCAACTGTAAATAAAGGCTATTAAAAAACAACTGTAAATAAAGGCTATTAAAAAACAACTGTAAATAAAGGCTATTAAAAAACAACTGTAAATAAAGGCTATTAAAAAACAACTGTAAATAAAGGCTATTAAAAATCAACTGTAAATAAAGGCTATTAATAAACAACTGTAAATAAAGGCTATTAAAAATCAACTGTAAATAAAGGCTATTAAAATCAACTGTAAATAAAGGCTATTAAAAATCAACTGTAAATAAAGGCTATTATACAGATGAACAAAAATATTTTTAGAGCAAAATTATTTAGAAAAATGTAGAACGTCATTTTTAATTGAACACGCTGCTTGCTTTGGCTTTTGTAGATGCTACTTCCTTCAGCGCAGATGACAGCAGGTGTGGAGACGTGCACGGCCGGTGATCAGCTGATCCATCTGAGCTTAACTGGACATTTGTTTACTTCTTTTAATCAGCCAGCTGCCTCCTCCTCAACAAGTAGAGTTACACAATTTTATATTGTGCATCATTACGGTATTTAGTTTCCTTTGTGCTGTATAATTCATAAAAGCACATCATAGAAGTCCGAGCCAACATGCGCAATTATTGCACAATGCGCCAGCGCTAGTTTCTTCACAGTCTGATTAACTGCTGCACTCTTCTTTCTTTCCTCTTCCTCTCAACATAAACTCACCGCCTCCTCCTAATCATATAGATCATATGTGTCTAACTCAAGGCCCAAGGGTCAAATGTGGCCCTCGACATCTTACCTGGCCCCCAAGATCCATCCATCCATTATCTTTTACACGCTTCTTCCATTTTGAAATTTTTTGAATAAAGTAGATACTATTTCCTGCATTCTGGTGCATTTTAAAGAGTTGTTAAAAATTTACCTGCATATGTAAACACCTCTGAAAAGGGCTGGAGCTCCAACCCCCATCATGTGCACCTTCTACAGGGGTGCCATAGAAAGTGTCCTGACCAGTTGCATCCCGGTGTGGTTTGGTGCATGCACTGCATCCTGCCGCAAGAGCTTCCAGCGCATCGTGAAAGCAGCTGAGAAGATCGTCGGCACCTCCTTCCCCTCACTACAGGACTTACA
>JBBPBX010043318.1:0-11654 GCA_038048925.1 Garcialebias charrua | reverse complement strand
TATGCAAAAAACTCAGGACAGTATTACACTTTTTATTATGTCATTTACCATCCATCCATCCATTTTCGTCCGCTTATCCGGGGTCGGGTCGCGGGGGTAGCAGCCTAAGTAGGGAGGCCCAGACTTCCCTCTCCCCAGCCACTTGGAGCAGCTCCTCTGGGGGAATCCCAAGGCGTTCCCAGGCCAGCCGAGAAACATAGTCCCTCCAGCGTGTCCTGGGTCTTCCTCTGGGTCTCCTCCCGGTGGGACATGCCCGGAACACCTCACCAGGGAGGCGTCCAGGAGGCATCCTAACCAGATGCCCGAGCCACCTCAACTGGCTCCTCTCGATGTGGAGAAGCAGCGGCTCTACTCCGAGTCCCTCCCGGATGACTGAGCTTCTCACCCTATCTATGTCATTTACCATTTATGTTTATTAAATGTTTAGTGTTTTAGTGTTGGTGTAATTTTTCATACCTTCATACTACTACTATGCAAAAACTACTATGCAAAAATTCAGGGCAGTATTACACTTTTATTATTTCATTTTATGCTTATGTTTATTAAATGTTTCAGTGTTTTAGTGTTTAAATGGTTACTGTTGCACCGAGGGACTGAGAAAAATGCAATTTCAATCCTGTGTATGTCCTGTACATATTGCAGTTTTGACAATAAAGTTGACTTTGACTTCATTCAATAACTATTTTAGAGAGCATAAGAGGTAGCCTGTCCAACAGCTCTTCTTGTGTGAATAGAGCAGCCCCCCCTCTGCGCACGGTCAACAACTATCGGCACCAACCAACATAGCTGGCATGCAACACAGAGGTGTCTCCCTCTTCTCCACCTACCCCAGCCACAAAACCCCACTAAGAAATGAGCACCTTGCCAAGTCAAGTGACCTCAGGGAAACACTGCATGTTGTGTGATGAGTTGTTGGAGGTAACCAGGAAAACTGAAAGTTTTGCACCATAACTCATGTTCCCTGAAGGAAGGGAACGAGGTGCAACATACTTGCTATGGGAATTGTGCCCCCGCACGATTACCTGAAGGAATATACTCACGCCTTTAGGCTATGGGAATTGCGCCCCCGCACGATTACCTGAAGGAATATACTCACGCCTTTACGGCTAGGGGCGTCACCGCCGCGCCAGAGGCCCCGCCCTCTGGGTACTTAAGCGGCTTGCGCCCCTCCATCTTTCTCCAAAATTGCACTTCACCGAGCTTTCAGCATTGAAAAGGGCCAGATATGTTGCACCTTGTTCCCTTCCCTCAGGGAACGTGAGTTATGGTGCATAACTTTCAGTTCCCTTTCAGTCGGTCTCTCTGTGCAACATACTTGCTATGGGAACGTAATCCATTCACGCCCTTGAAATGCTCAGCAAAGTGCATGTGAGAACATCCGTCCTAAAAGACAGGCATCTCCCAGCTACCTTCTGCAAGGAATGCAGAAAGCACATGCTAAGAGGAAAACATGCCAAATGTAAGAAACACCAACGTGATGTTTCCACTGGGCATATACACCAACTAGAGTCAGCTTAAGCGTGCTCCATCAGTGTAAATACTTCTCATCTCCTTTTCCCATTGGAACATCCTGAGAAACAGGAGGAAAAATGGACCCACCACGTCACAAGAAATTGGGTGACAGATGTGGAGGTAGAAAACTGAAAGTTATGCACCATAACTCATGTTCCCTGAAGAAGGGAACGAGGTGCAACACGATTGCTATGGGAATCAGCGCCCCCGCGCGGTTACCTGAAGTAATACACTCACGCCTTAACGGCTACGGCGTCAGCGTCGCGCCAGAGGCCCCGCCCTCTGGACATTTAAGCGGCTGTCGCCCATCCATCTTCCTTTATGCACTTCACCGAGCTTTCAGCATTGAAAGGACCAGATGTGTTGCACCTCGTTCCCTTCTTCAGGGAACATGAGTTATGGTGCATAACTTTCAGTTCCCTTTCAGTCGGTCTCTCGGTGCAACACGATTGCTATGGGAACGTAATCCATTCACGCCCTTGAAATGCTCAGCAAAATGCATGTGAGAACATCTAACTTAATACGGCAGGCATTTCCCAGCCGCTCTCCACAAGGTATGTAGAGAGCACATCCTGAGAAGAAAAATGCCACATGTAGAAACATCGTCCTGATGTTACCACTGGACACATAGATGAAAACACCAGCTAGAGACAGCATAAGTGTCCTCTGCTAGTGTGATTACTCATTATCCCCCTTTTTCCCTGGAAATCTTGAGAAGCAGGAGGAAAAGAGCAAGGGACCCGTTACGCCACTGGCAATCAGATGGCAATGTGGAGGTAGAAAACCCAGTTCAAGCACAGGGTAACCTTCCAGGTCCCCAGGGGAAAAAATTATGTACAAGGGGCACGCACGAGTCCCTCATCTGCTTCTTGAACAGACAACTACTAGGACTGTCAAAGAGGCCCATCCTGATGTTGGAGAACTGTCAGAGGAAAGGGGAACCCTTCCACTGAAGCATCTCCCAAGTAAACATAAACACCAAGGGTGTCCCTTGTGTATGCTGTTGTTGTTGTTGGAACAAAGACAATCAGGCCTTAGGCCCTCAGCCATTCCCTTCAGTGGCCAGGCTGAAGGCTGCCACAGCTCCGGACGCGAATGTAGAAGTTGCTCACATGCCTGAGTCAGCAGGTCTCTGTAAGAAGGCAACTGCCGTGGTATCCCTAAACATTGAGAAGTAGAGATCACATTGTGAGCTGGCTCCGCATGGGGACAAGCCCAACAAGGTTCTTCCAAACCGTGACCAGACCTGATCCACGACTCGTGGGTTTAGTCTTATTCCGATTCCAAAAGAAACCCTCTTGAAAGGGCATTCGCTCCGTAACTCAGTTCACTTGGAACCTGAGTCGCCCTAAGCGACAATAATCCTGGAGCGTACCAGGTGAGCATCCTCTGTGTCAGGCTGAGGAGGGCGTGGTATCTCGTCCCTCCTTCCCAGTCACTGAAGGACACCATGGTTTTGTTATCTGATTAAGCCAGGACGTGCTGACCCGCAATCAGACCTTTACCAAAGAAGTATTTTGCTGACATGAATACGGCCAACAACTCCAGGAAGTTGATGTACAATCTTGCTTCCTGCTCATTCCAGAGGCCTTGGGCATTCTGATTTCTGCAGACTCCCTCCTCATCCTGTTTCCGAGGTGTCCGTTGTGATGATCACACGGGATGACACCTTACCTTACAGGACCCCTTCCGTGAACACAGACAGGTCCCCCCAAGGTTCCCGGGCCCTCAGGTACTTTGAAATGATTCTAAATGTTTCTGCTCACCCAGACGGGGGCAGGTTGTTTTTGTTGGTTTAGCCATGTATGCAGGACCCGTATCTTTAGCAATGCATGTGGCATACAGGGTATGGCTTCCGCCAAGAGGCCTAAAAAGGCGTTGGCACGCTTACAGGGGAATCCGTTGATTCAGTTTAAACTTTTGCCAGGCAACGGCGAATCGAGGAAGCATGTTCCTCTGAGAGCCATGCCTTGTACTGGATGGAGTAGACCTGCACTCCCAGAAATACGATAATCCGTGATGGGGTCAGGTCACCCCTTTGTGGGTTTATGAAAAATCAGAGAGACTCCAGGTGAGAGATCACCCTATAGGAGTGTGACTGGGCCTGCTTCCAGCCAAAAACCAGGAGGTCATCCAGGTAGTTCATAATCCTGACTCCTTGATTCCTAAGAAGGGTCAGGGCTGCATCCAGACATTTAGTAAATGTACGAGGAACAGTCTTCAAACCGAAGGGTAAGACTTTGTATTTATAAGCTTTCCCTTCTAAAGCAAACCGGAGGAATTTCCTGTGCCTCCTCCAGACGCCCACGTGGAAACAGGCGTCTTTCAAATCCAACGTACATGCGTAGTCTCCAGGTCTCACGGACTGGGGGACCTGCCACAGTGTCAACATTTTGAACTTGAACAATTCTTGTTTTCTTGCCCAGAGTCCTGAGATCCGGGGCCGGTCTCAGGGATTCATCTCTTTTGGGTACCAGGAAGAACTTGAGCCCACAACGCATCCATTGTCATGACCCGTTCATTTGTCAGACACAACCTCCAGGTCTACGCGTGCGTCATGAGCCTGGGAGGGATGTCTAGCCACTGCTTGCTTCATGTTTGAGTGCAGAAGGGGTGGCCTTCGACCCTTCTCGCGTACTCTGGAGCAGGCTTGTCTGCCCAGCAGAAGACATCGTGAGATCTGACTGTCTCAGGCAAAACTCGTGTGTCCCACTGCAGTTCGTAATCTGACCTAGTAGGTTGTGTTTCACCAAAGTGGTGAGTCAAGAACCAGGGGAGTCTGTGCTCTGGTACTTTCATTCTTGTATATAATAATAATAATAATAATAATAATAATAATAATAATAATAATAATAATAATAATAATAATAATAATGCATTTTATTTGGTAGCGCCTTTCAAAACACTCAAGGACACTACAGCATTAAAAACACAATAAAAACAGTATAAAATAACTATATACCGGTAAAAAGAAAAATTAAAATCAATTAAAAAAACACACAAAAAAAGAAAATATATAAAATAACTACATAAAAAAGAAAAATTAAAGTGAGAAGGCTAACTTGAACAGATGAGTTTTGAGTTTTGATTTGAAGGTCAGAAGGCAGTCAATGTTACGGATGTCTGGGGGAAGAGCGTTCCAGAGTTGGGGAGCAGAGTGAGAAAAGGCTCTGTGTCCCATGGTGCGGAGGCGGACAAGAGGCACGTTAAGGTGGATGGAAGAGGAAGAACGAAGGGAGCGTGAATGGGTGGTAATGTGCAGGAGATCAGACAGGTAAGGAGGGGCGAGGCTATGAATAGCCTTGAAAGTGTATAACAGGATTTTAAATTGAATTCTGAATGTGACTGGAAGCCAGTGGAGTTGCTGCAAAACTGGGGTGATGTGGTGGAATGAGGGGGTTTTATGCATGAAACAGTGTTTGTTTTTCATTACACATACAGTAGACGAGTTATTGTTTAGTGCGCACACACATACCACCAGCTCCTTGTAGCATTTTACAAGTGAAGTCTGGGCTCAAAAGGTCAGGTTCCCATACTGCGTGAGCGGGCAAACCTGAGGCCCTTTTCCCATTTTGGGACCAGGACACATTCAGTAGTCTGAGATTTTATTGTCATGTGTGGATGGCAATTTCTCTTTATTACACAAGGTTCTGAGTGTTCTTGTGTGTTTAATTGTTCTGAACCAGCTAATCTGTGTTCCTTAAAAACACAGAAACTGGTGGTAAAAATTCGGCATTTTCTCTCCTTCTGTGAGTGAGAACGCCTGTAATGGTGCAGGGGCATCTCAGACTTTCTTTTTCTTTTGTGGGTGGCCCCTTGCAGCTCCTGTAGCTTTTCTGCCTGGTGGGCCTGCAATACTGAGGCCACTTGTCCTTGTCCATCCCGCCAGGGCCCCTCGGGCCCTGAGATGGTTAATGTCAGAGAGTCATCCATAGCCTCATGGGTGGATAAGCTCTCAGCGTCATCAATGTTTCGTCGTAGGTATAGGAAAACTACCAGGTAGCGCAGCTGAACATGTAGCTGAAAATCCTCCTCCTGGACTGTGCTGGACAGAGAGTCTCCTAGTTAGTCGGGGCTAAACGTGGAGGTACTCGTGAGCCCGCTAGTTGTGCTAAGACGGGCCCTCGAGCAGCGTAGCATTGGTAAAAAACACTTAATTATGCGATGAAATCTACCGTCGATTCGGCCGGACAGGATAGCGGAAAAGGCAAAATATGAGAAAGTTAGCTAGCAAGCTAGGCCAAGCATTTTCACATACCTCACGATGGAGTCCTTCGTTGTCCGCTCGTAGCCGCGCTAATCGTGTTAGCAACGTTGTCTTCCGCCACGTGCTGTCGTGGGTGTCCTTGGTTAGCCATGCTAACCGTGGGAGCTAGCCAGATAGCAGCGGAGTTATTCCATTTCAACTCTCCTTTCTCCGGGGTCATCCGTGAGAAAAGCTTCGAGTGTCTTTGCGTGTAGCATCCCTGAGCAGACCGGACAGGCCTCGTGGGTGTCTGCTGCTAAAAAGGGGGGTATCCAGATCCGCTGAAGCAGGTTCGGGAGCCGGAGCTCACGGCCTGCCAGAGTTCCTCGTCCGAGGACGTCCTCTCGCCGAGCTGCTCGGGGCTGCTGGCCTGTTAGCTTCATTAGCTTAGCAGGTAGCATGCCTCGCAGTTAGCGTTCGCTAACCGAGCAGTAGAAAAGCAGAAGAGAAAAAGGCACGGGAGCTGGGGCTCGCTGGCCTGCTGGTCTTCTTTGACTTTTGGGTTTTCGCATTACCTTCTCGGGAGCCGTGGCTGAGAAGAGTTAAGCCCGTTAGCACTGCTAACGTTGTCCGGAGACGTCTCCTTCCTCGTGTCGCTTTCGCCGGCTAGCCTGCTACTTGTTAGCAGGGTAGCGGTGTCGCGCATTCAGCGCCGTCGAGCAAAGCGGTCTGTGGAGAGAGGAGAAGAAAACTTCCGGGTAAAGGAAAAATGTGCCGGACCAGCTTTTGCAGTCCAGCAGTCCGCAGGAGAAGATTCTCTGTATGCTCTGTGTAAGGAGCGAGCTCACCTCTGGTCGAGCGATGAAGATACAAAGAAGATCCGAGAAGAGTGTTTCAGGTTTAGCGAGGTGAAGGGCAAAAAGAGGAAGATCGACGGGCATCAGCCTCTTAAATGTCCAGAGGACGGGGCCTCTGGCGCGACGCTGACGCCGCAGCAGTTAAGGCGTGAGTGTATTACTTCAGGTAACCGTGCGGGGGCGCTGATTCCCATAGCAATCGTGTTGCACCGAGAGACTGACTGAAAGGGAACCCAAGCCAAGCACAGGGTAACCTCTCAGGTCCTTGTTAACTTTGTTCTTAATGTTGTTGTTTGTTTTGGGACAAAGCAACCAAAGCCTTAGGCTCTCAGCCAGATCCCTTCAAAGGCCAGGCTGAAAGTTGCCATAACTCTGGATGCGGGTGTAGAAGCTGTCCCATGCGCCTGAGTCAGTAGGTCCCTGTGAGAAGTCAATTGCCATGGTATCCAAGATAGCATTGAAATCAGCTCAGGGAACCACGTTTTCTGTGGCCACCTTGGGGCTATGAGAATCAGGGAAAGAGCTCCCTGACATACCCGTTCCAATGTCGTCCCAATCAGAGGGACAGGTGGAAAGGCATAGTAGAGCACCCCCGCAGGCCAATCATGTACCCAATGGAGCGTCTGCTTCCCTCAAGGAGAAATAAAGCTCACACTGTGAGCTAGCCCTGCAGGCGAACAGGTCCACAGAGGCTTTCCCAAATCGTGACCAGACCTGTTCCACAATACGTGGGTTCAGGCTCCATTCTGACGCCAAAAGAGGTCCTCTTGAGAGGGCGTCCGCTCCATAATTTAGTTCACCAGGGACATGAGTCGCCCTAAGTGACAAGATTCTTGGAGCACACCATGTGAGCATCCTCTGTGCCAGTCCTAGGAGGACCTGGGACCTTGTCCCTCCCTCTCTGTTGATGAAGGACACTGTGGTCCTGTTATCTGATTTCACCAGGATGTGTTGTCCAGCAATCAGACCTTTGTTGACGAAGTATTTTAATGACAGAAATACGGCCAACAATTCCAGGAAGTTGATATGTAATCTTGCTTCCTGTTCATTCCAAAGGCCGCGGGCGTTCTGATTTCTGCAGACCGTCCCCCGTCCTGTTTTTGAGGCGTCCGTCGTGATGACCACACGAGATGACACCCTTCCCAATGAAACCCCTTCTGTGAAAACAGACAAATCTCTCCAGGGTTCCAGGGCCTCCAGGCATGCTGGATCTATCCTAACCTTCTCTGCCTGATTAGGCAGGTCAGGCTGTATTCGTTGGTTTAGCCATGGCTGCATGGGCCGCATTTTCAGTAATCTGTGTGGCACACAGGGAATGGCTGCCGCCAAGAGGCCTAAGAGGCGTTGGCAAGTTTTCACAAGGACCCGTTGGTCCAGTTTAAATCTTTCCAGGCAACGGCGAATGGAGGAAACTCGTTCCTTCGAGAGCCATGCTCTGTACTGGACGGTGTCGATCTGTACTCCCAAAAAGACGGTAACCCGTGATGGAGTCAAATCGCTTTTTTGTAGGTTTATGACAAAACCAAGAGACTCCAGGTAAGAAATCACCCTATAGGAGTGTGACTGGGCCTGCTTTCTGCTTTCAGCCAGAATCAGCAGGCCATCAAGGTAATTCATGGCCCTGAGTCCTTGATTCCTAAGAGGGGTCAGGGCTGCATCCAGACATTTAGTAAATGTACGCGGAGCAGTCTTTAAACCAAAGGGTAAAGCTTTGAATTCATAAGCGTTTCCCTCGAAGGCAAAGCGGAGGAACTTCCTGTGTTTCTTCCATACGCCTATATGAAAATAGGCATCTTTTAAATCCACTGTACACACGTAGACTCCAGGTCTCACAGACTGGAGGACTTGCCGCAGTGTAAGCATCTTGAACTTAAATGTTTTAATCCTCTTGTTGAGAGTCTTGAGATCCAGAATCGGTCTTAGGGAATGATCCTTTTTGGGTACCAGGAAGTATTTACTGTAGTGGCCAGAGCGTAGCTTGCGTCCTAAGACCAAGCTAATCACTCCCTTTTGCAGCATTGTTGAGACTTCCTCCCCCAGCACGTGTACATGTTTAGGGTTAATTTTAGATTGGAGCACCCCTGTGAAGTGGGGCGGTCTTTTTGAGAACTGCAACTTGAGCCTGTGACGCATCGTTGTCATGACCCAATAATTTGGTAGACATGCCTTCCAGGCCTGCGCATGCACGCTGAGCCTAGAGGGCATGTTGAATTGCTGCTCGTCATGTTTTAGCGCCAGAGAGGTGACCTTTGACCCCTCTTGCACTCTTTTGAGCAGGTTGGTCGGCCCAACAGAAGATATCGCAAGATCTGACCGTCTTTGGCAGAGGTCGTGTATATTGCTGTGGTTCATAGTTAACTGGACTACATGGTTTGTTTATAAAAATGGGACTCGAGTCAAGAACCAGGGTAGTCTGTGCTTTGGTACTTTTATTTTTGTACATGTCTGAAACAGTGTTTGTTTTGTTTACACATGCAATATTCGAGTCATGTTTGGTGCGCGCACACATGCCACTCGCTCTTCGTAGTTTTTTACAAGGGGAGACTAGGCTCAAGAGGTTAGGTTCCCGTACCACGTGGACGGGCAAACCTGTAAAATTATCACTTCGTCCTGCTTCATCAGGTTAGAGTCTGTTTTCCACATTGGGCCACTGAAGAGGTTCTTGGCCGGTACTAGAAGGTTTCACCGCCACCAACGGGTCTCTTCCGTGGTAGGCCACGCGTGTCTTCCTTTTGGGGTTCAAAGCTTTTCCTCGGCAACCCCTCGTGGAGGGCTTCCTCCTGTTTGCGTCTAGTTTCCAACCTGGCCTGGACGCGTTTCAGGGCTCCCCTGAAGAGTCCCGTCGACTCAATCGGGTGCTGGAGAAAAGTGGACCTCTGGTTTTCTGGGAGGTCCGACAGAGTTAGCCAAAGATGACACTGGGCGACAACTATTTCTGCCATTGCCTTGCCTTGGGAAATGGCTATTGTCCCTATCATGCGGAGCACGAGGTCCGAGGCACGGCGGGCCTCCTCCATGGCTTCCATTGCGGCCTGCTCGTCTTTTGTTACCTGGATATGTTGGAGTTTTTCCGCCAGGTATGCCTGTACCATGGTCGATGCATTCATTGCGCGAGCCACAAGGCCCTGAGCCTTGTAGCACTTCTCGAGTTGTTTCTCCGAAGCGCGGCAGGCCCTGTTGGGTAGCGTGGGTTTCGTCCCCGGGACTGAGGAGGCCAAGTGAGCCGCCAAAGTCTCCTCTATCGGGGGTGCGTTGGCGAGGCCTGCTGTCTCCATTCCCGCGATGTCAAGGAGTCGGGATAATGGCAGCATGATGGAAGCTCCGGGTTCCGCCCAGGAGCGTTTGAGCTCCTTGAGGAAGTCCGGAAAAATGGGCATTTTCTGCGACGTTGTCAGCTGTTTCACGTAGAAGTAGCTTCCCGCTAGCCTCGTAGCCTGTTGGCGAGGCATGGGGTCTGGCCACATGACCTACAGGGCATCTGCCGCCCTATGGCACATGTCGAACAGGGCAGGTACCGACAAGTCCGGTTCCTGTAAGATTTGCACCAGGTTCTGGGAGGCAACAGCAGTTTCTCCTTTGAGACCATATTCGGCGTCTTGGTCAGACACTTCAGGCGTTGAGTCCTCGGCGGCAACTGAGGAGTCTGACATGTTGTCCTCTCCGACTCGGCCGTTGCATTCCAGGTCCACGTTGTTGGGCTCCGGTTCAGGAGCGAGCACTTTAGTGCGACCTTCAGCGCCAAGTTTCTAGCCATGGATTTGGCCAACGCATCAGCCCGTCGTTTCCTCACTACTACCGACATTCGACGGCAGTGAGAGCAGGAGTCGTGGAATTCCAGCGCTTTCCTCGCGTGCAGAATCCCTAGGCAGTCCTGTCCTGTCCTGTCGGCAGGGCGCGGGGTGTGCCGGATCTTGGACGTCTGCTGCTCTCCACCCCAGAATGAATGGGTCTACCTCCTGGGTTTGGATGTGGGCTGCCCCATGTAGGGAGCAGGTACATGTCTTGGACCTAGGGGGTATAGAGTGTGCATCGGGATTATGAATGGAGCGTGTCGTTATTGTTTGTCTTTCTGTGACTGAGGGTGAGGATGAGGGTGGGTCTGAATGAGTGTGTCTGTGTATGAATGTTTAAGTGTCAGGCTGGGACTTGGACTACCCCCTCTCTGATACTTCTGAGGCTACCCAGTGTCGCGCTCCTGCCACGTGGCCCCCTGGTGGGTGTTCCTCTGCCTACGGGCGTGCTTGGGGCCCTCACTATCTGGGGCTGGGCGCTTGGGCGTTTGTCAGCTCGGCCTGGTGGCTGCCTGGTGGGGCTCGGGTCCTCTGGTCCTGTCAGGTCTGGACCTGAGGGATGGGCGTCCCCGGTGCCCGAGCCTCGGTGACCGGCCCTGGGGCTACGTCGGTGCAGCGGGCTCCGGCGGGGGCCTGTGTATTGTCGCTGTTGACCCCGGGGGGTCATTGTGTGTGGTCCCTGGTGGGGTTCGTCCGGTTCTTCCACTTGGTCGGATCTGGGGAGTGGACGAGTGGCTCGTCCTGTTCGGGTGGTCCTGGGGACTCTGGGCTCGGGGTCCTTCCTGGGGTCTTGGGCTTTGATCGCCCCTTCGTCTGTCTCGGGCTTTGGGGGGACGGGTCTCTGATGCTTCACAGTCGCTACTAAATGTTCTATTGGAGGAACCTCATTCACTTATGCATGCTCACAACCACACACAAATGGATGCAGGGATGTATAGTAGATGTATGTAGATGGGTATATAAATGAATATAAATATATATGTATGTATATTGTATATATATTTGTAGGTATGGGTATGTGTATTTATAGAAATATTTGCAAGGTCATGAATATTATCAGTCTTTATGCTTGTATGTTTCGTTGTTGTGTTCTGTCATGTGCTTTGCAGGATTGTGGACGGAGGTTTGGTGTGTTTGCCTTGTGCTCTTTCTGTGGACAATTGTTGTTTTGTTGTCTCACTTTCTCTTTTCTTTCTTTCTCTCTATTAAAAAAAAAAAAAAAAAAAAAAAAAAAATACATATTGGAGTGAGAGGATGGCTATAAGGTGTGAAGGGAGGCCATCTATAAATGGAAAAAAAAAAAAAAAA
>JBBPBX010043317.1:11813-27976 GCA_038048925.1 Garcialebias charrua | reverse complement strand
AGGGGCCAAGATGGTGTAGTGGCAGGGGAATCGGACTTGGGATCCGAAGGACCCAGGTTCGAACCCCGGCCACGGCACACCTTGGGGTGTCTATGAGTGCACATCTATTTTCCCCAGCTCCCCGGGCGCTGACTACGGCTGCTCACTGCACCACCTGGTGGTGGTTGGGTTAAATGCAGAAACCAATTTTGTCTGTCAAGTATGGGAACATACACAGATGACAAAAATGTGACATTTATTTTATTTTATTATATTACTATTACAATCTGAGACAGAGTGTGTAAAAAAAAAAGAAGAGAAAGAACCTTGATAACACACTTTTAATGTTTTTAAAACTACATGGATTATTAAAAAACCTTGGGACCACAAAGGAACTGGGTGTTTTTACTTCGACCTGGTGCTCTTATGGTAAATGGTAAATGGAGCTTATTTATATAGCGCTTTCCAGCCCCCTATGAGGGGCCCCAAAGCGCTTTACAATACCAACCATCCACCCATTCATACACACATTCATACACCGGTAGCGGCAGACTGCCATGCAAGGCGCCTTCCAGTCCTACCGGGAGCGACTCGGGGTTAAGTGTCTTGCCCAAGGACACAACGACACATGGTGTGGGGAACCGGGATTCGAAACTCCAACCTTCCGATTGGGGGACGACTGCCATTACCACTACACCACGGCCGCCCACTTATGAAGAATTAGGGTTTATATTTTAATTAAAAAGCATCCTTTAAAACTATTTTATAGTGATGCAGAAAACTAATCGGTCTGTTCTCAGATATTCTGATTCCTCGTAAACAAAACGTTATGATCCAACAATTTTCAGTCAGGTCATCTGGACAGTTTCTTTTTGTGCTGAAACGTTTCACCTTCCATCCAGAGGGCTTCATCAGTCAAGGAAACACACAACACAAAACTGATTCTTCCTTCAACAGCTTACTCCAAAGTGGAACAAACCAGTTATGTTGGTGCCAAGATGAGCTGACTGAAAATTGCAATTCGAACATTATCAGCCATTAAATGGCCATTATTAGTTATTATCATCCCCATATGTAGCGGTCAGACTGCCCCTCCTGTACCTCCTACTAGGTTTAAAAGTACGTTGTTAGCGTGGGTGGCTCCGTTTTTAGCTTCGTCTTTCGGTTTACAGTAAAGGGTCTGGCGTTACGTTTAGGGTCTTGGTTAGGTTCAGGCGCAAGGGTAACGGGGTTAAGTTTAGGGTTGGTCCTCTGTGTCAGGTGTAAGGTTAGGTTTAGGCAAAGGGTTGAAAAAACCTGTACGAAGCTGAAAAAACAAACAAAAGCAAACACTTCCTGGTTTACCCTGGTGACACGCTGCCTATTATCAGCGAAAAAAACATATTAACGTACCTTTAAACCTACTAGGAGGTGCGTGGGATAGTTTCACCGCTACATATGGGGATGATAACAGCTAATAATGACCATTAAATGGACTGATAACATCTGAAGCTGCTGAAAATTGTTAGATTGTATACCTGGATTATTGAGCATGGACGTTGTTGGTTTTGAACCAGTTTAGCATGACTGTCGATGAGGGAGAGGGCTGGCACCGGAGGAGAGGGCGTGCCAAAAAGACCATCTTAGCACCAACATAACTGGTTTGTTCCACTTTGGAGTAAGCTGTTGGGGGAAGAATCCGTTTTTTTGTTTGGTGTTTCCTTGACTGATGAAGTCTTCTGGATGGAAGGCGAAATGTCTCAGCACAAAAAAAAAAGAAACTGTCCAGATGACCTGACTGAAAATTGTTGGATTGTATACCTGGATAGTTGAGCATGAACTTGGTTAAAACGTTACAATATTTGTGTTGAGTATGAGTTGAGCCAAAACACCAAAACAAAAGTCCAGGAAGTGAAACAACGTTTCTCTGATTCCAAATTCAACTGAAATTTAAATGTTTTCTCCTGATAAAGGACTGGAAGATGAAGCTCTACCATCTCTTACATCACATCAGACCTACCTATGAGTTCTAGTTTGTAAAAGCTGAATGATGGACGGTTCAACATCTCGTGGTTGTATTTATTGTTTCGGTTCCAGCAGCATGCATACGGTAGTAACCAGAGGAAGACTTGGCAAGAGAAGTTCATGTAACAGAATGGACTGACCACGTCTTACACGCATCAGGTGGTCTTCATGATAAAAAAGATGTGATTTGTGTAACAGGGAGTGCAGCTTTCACCCCAACAAGGCTCCAAATCTAAACCAAAATATACTCCAGAAATCACGAGCAGATTGTTTTCGGATCCTCCATCCCGTCCCTGCGCTTCATTATTACGTCACC
The DNA here is from genome assembly GCA_038048925.1 of Garcialebias charrua. Taxonomy (NCBI): domain Eukaryota; kingdom Metazoa; phylum Chordata; class Actinopteri; order Cyprinodontiformes; family Rivulidae; genus Garcialebias; species Garcialebias charrua. The sequence goes on along the minus strand of JBBPBX010043317.1, from coordinate 25,677 downwards.
CGGCTGAGACGGCCAAAGCTTGGGATGATAAAACATGGGGTCTGGCCCGACAGCTTGGCCTTTCCAAACGGACGCAGCAGCATCGTGGATAATCCCTCACATGAGCAGAGAGCAGGGAAAACCCTCAGCTGGACAGAAACCGTGCTCTGCAACGTGATGCAGCAGGCTGCAGCTCGTGAGGACTGCTGAGGCAGAGACCACGAGAGAAATGTGAAACACGAGGGCAGAAAAAGATTAATGCAAGAGAACATGAGGAATATTGGAAACAAAGAACATATGCCAGCAAGTGATGCAACGTTTCCACATGATGGGCGCTGAAACAGCAATAAACTCTAGAAAACAGTGACTCGGGCTCATTTCTGAAGTGGCTCTTACTTCAAATCTTAACATTTTATTATTATTATTATTATTATTATTTTAAATTGACCCAAATGTTCCTGCATAATTAAACACAGAAAACAAAGAGTATAAAAGAAAACCGTTGAACACTTTTTGGTGTAAGATGTAAATGTCTCACTAATGAAGTAATCTCTTCTTGATTTAATATAAAAACGGTCATTTCAACAGATTTTTCAGATGCTTGAAAAATTCAATATTGGCATCGTTAAAATGGTTTTCTAAGAAAAAATATTGTTCAAAAGGTGGACTGTATCAGCTTTAAAAACATTTCTGTTGTTAAAATATTACAAAAGAAAACTAGAGTTAAGGTTTTCATCACATTTAGATGAAGTTTTAGTTTATCTGCATGTTGGTGCAAGAATGAAGTTAGGATTCAGATCCGGTGAAACTTGAGACTAAACAGAAACATGCCGTTAAAAACCAAACCATCTTTGTGGTGAGTTCCTGTGTAAACTAAAACAAGTTTGATTCCTTTCACTCTTACAAACTCTCATGATCTCATGTACCGTATTTTCCAGCGTATAAGTCACACCTTTTTTCCTAATTTGCATGCCCTGCGACTTATAGGGCGAAGCGACATATTTATGGATTTTTTCCCCACATTTTTAGACCAATTTTTGGCTCAGATATGACCGTTTTTCATTTTGGTAAAAAATAGTGCAGTACCACTTTTGTCCACTAGGGTCCACCGACCGTTCCCACCTCATGTGTCCAACGGCAGCCTCCTCTGGTCGGACTCACTCGGTCGCAGCCCAACCTCCTGCTCTGGAGGTATGAACTACTAAACCACAGGACAGATTTTGTTGAAACTTACAGGAAGTAATTACTTGGTGGACATTTACAAACTGTTAGCTGTATGAGAGGTTTGAGCTAAAATTTGATTTATTTATAATTATTTTCGCAGCGTGCACAACCGTTTGGAAGACGTCAAAGTGAAACAATTTAAATCCAGCAGATTTGACCATTACGCAAATTTATTAAGGAAAGGTTAAGCTCAGAAACACTTTTGCTTTAATGTCAGCTAACAAATATATATTTTAAGTGTTTATCTTGCTAAATTTAAAAGAAAATGCTGCGGTCCCACCCGTGCAAGTGCACGTAGCGAAACTACTTTTTAAATCCAGCTGATTTGACAATAGACTATATGCCACGGACTTCCATTCTGGCACTTCTGCATTCATGAGCCGGACCGCGAACTTCCGGTTAGCGGGAAAGACACGAACATAAATGACTAAATACAATTAATAAAACATCCGCATACACACCAATAATAACTCTATACACATATAAATCCATATAAAGTTATGGCGACGTTCCCCATACGGGTAGCCGCGATAAAATCTTCGCCCAAACCCCCCCTCGGAACAGCTGTACCCACCGGTGGGCGGACACAACGGAACTCACTTGTAGTGCCAGTAGCGCGCAGCCGCTTCCCGTTTCAGGTCGTTGTCATGGTCTGCTACTAGGAGCTAACGCTAACAACAACTGCAGTGGATAGGAGCCGGAAGTGCGGGATGTGTTTGATATTTTAACGGAGGTACGTCACACCTACCTGTGGCATATAGCCTATTACGTTAATTTATTAAGGAAAAGTTCATTTAAGACACATCTTTGCTATAACTTTCAGCAAACAAACAATTGTTTTTACCGTGTTAATCTTGTTAAAATCCTTCAGTGCTCGCTCATGTGGCCGCCATTTGCAGCAGGGCAAAACATCGGCCCACATTTCCGAGTTGTCAGCGGTGAAGCGTAACATACGCGACGCGTCAGCAGTGACGCATAATAGATGCGACGTGTACGGCGGTGCGACACGTTTATGGATTTTTCCAATTTATTGGACATAATTGGACAATGTGACTTATAGGGCGGTGCGACTTATCAGCCGGAAAATACGGTAGACTGGATTTAGAGCGTACATTCAGCAGCTTTTGTCTTTTCACAGTTCTTTTAATTTGGGGGTTTCTTAAGGCGTTTAAGCTCAATTGACTGATGTTTGGTATAAAACATGGGATGGTGCAAAACGAACAAAAAGGCAGAACGAGCAGAAAGAGACGGACAAAGTGCTGGACACGAGCCCGCTGCTGGTGAGGCAGCAGCGTTTGTGCTGATGGCAGGAAAACTTCCAACGGCATCAAAGCCAACTGATTCCCAGCCTCATCGTTCCCATCCATCACCGCTCCGCTTCAGCCTGAACAGACGACGCAACGACGTCAGCAACGCTCCCAATCAGCCGCCTGTTGCAGTCCACCCTCGCTGATGTCAGGCTCCTTTTCCAGGAAACGTGCATGAACAGTGCATGACGCAGTCATCGTAATGTTTGAGAAATGACACCGACAGAAACTTCAGGTCAACGACAGCAACTAAATTAACTGAGCTAAATTTTACTCAGACATAACTATTTCCCATCACCCAACATTTAATGGCATCAGTAGTTTACGTGCACACTTTGGTGACATCAGTGTTTGTTTTGAGAGCGTTCTGCAGAAATGAAAGCTCTGACAGTTAAAAACTCCAGGTCAGTACTCATCTCATTTAGTAAACAGAGCTGAGCAGACGACGATGCTTCACAGCCAGTTGCTCAGGTCGTTTTTGGATGCCACTGCAGTGCCGTATTTTCCGCCGTACACGTCGCACCGCCCGATAAGTCGCATCAGCCCAAATATGTCTAATAAAGTGGGAAAATCCATAAATATGTCGCTTCGCCGTATACGCCGCATCTATTATGTGTCACCGCTGATGTGTCATGTTTGTTACATGTCACCTGTGATGAGAAGATTGCCGGTACCGACAACGTTAAAAAATGTGGGTGGGGTAGGTGAAGCACCCACACCTGCCCCACCCTCATTCGCCCCACTCTGGGCCCTTCAGCAAGACCCTTAACCCCCACCATCATCTGCTCCTCCGGGTGTCCTAGATAGCAGCTCTCAGCTCCACACAGAAGGCTGTGGTAGCTCGGTGGTCGCCTCAGGAAGGGCATCTGGCGTAAAACTTATGGTACATCCAGACCGAACGCGTTTTGAGCTGCATGAGCGTCCGGATTTCATGCAAAGTCAATGGGGGACGCGCCTCCAGGAGCGTCTAGGGGTCGGGCGTCGCGTCACGTGCGTGTTGAGCGTTTTGGAAGTCGTTTTCCGTGCACGTGAGCCCGCGGCAGCCTCCACAGCACGCGTTGATCATGCTGAAGATTTCGCCGTTCAACGCTCTGTCAACCAATCAGGGAGAGTCGGGGAGGAGAGAGAGGGGAGTCAGCTATGTGACGCGGTAACGAGGGGACGGGTGTTGCGCAACTGTGTGACGTATTGTTTGTGAGACGCGGAAATAACCCGCGAAGTCGTGTTCAAGTATGGAGGAGAAATAAAAAGGACCTTGCCTGGCGGTGTGCCAATGAGGAAGTCGGGATATCGGGTAAGTTTTGAATTGTGAACTTTTCACGTTTAGCAAGTTAAGCTCTGCATTTATCAAAAAGAAAATAAAGAAAACTACAATCACAGTAAATAGATGTTGACAGTTCAAAACCAACAGGATATGACAGATTTCTATATACATTATATACAAAACAAGCAGACAGACATAGGTTGGGTAGATAAAGTTAAAAAATCAACAATGCCATGTAAATTGCACAAGTAATGTTTAGAAACATCTGCAATGGTCAAGTTTCTTGATGACATTTTCTACTACGGTTGACATAAAGGATCCAGGAGAGATGAATGTTGATAGTTTCAGATCTTTCTGTAAGTTGTTCCAGGCTGAGGGGACGGCGAAGCTGAACGCTCTTTTTCCTAGTTCAGTTCTGACAGGAGGAACTGACAGGAGGACTAAATCGTTAGAGCGCAGGGAGTATTGACTGTGTGATGTTTGTATTAAGGAGGTGAGGTATGACGGGACCAGGTTTAGGAGGGTCTTGTAGATGAAGGATATCCAGTGAGTGTATCTGCGAGTGCTGAGAGATGACCAGCCAGATTTTACGTAAAGCTCACAGTGATGAGTGCGATAACTGGAGTCAGTAATGAACCGAAGGGCACCGTGGTAAATGTAGTCTAAGGACTGTAGGTATTTTGATGCAGCACTCATGTACAGCACATCACCATAATCTAGTATTGGCATGAATGTTGATGAATCCCGATATATATCTTTACACAGTGAAGATTTAAGTTATATTACACAATTCCGTTTTTTTATTGGTTTAATTTAACATTTAAACTCATCCCATACTTCAGGGGCACTATAGATGAGTAAAGTTAAGTGTAGCAGAAATACATCAGCGTTTAATAGAATAAGCTTTTTAATTTCCGTTGAAAAAAAATATCTGTCTATCTTTGTTTGGCTCAAATATAAAAATGCAGCCAAGTATACTAATACAGTATATAGTATTTTACAAACTCCAGATCTGACTGCAAGTCACAACACATCACACCCGAGTATCAACACATGGCTAGTGAGTAGCAGTTTTACCTGTATATTTTGAACAACTCTCTTTAACAACATATTTAATGAACGTTGATGCCAAATAAACCTACAGAGCAGTATGTGCTCAGTAAACCCACAGAACAGATTCATGCTCCATCTGAAAACACGTTTGATTCTTTCATGGAAATTAAAAATGACTTTCTATTTGCTAAACAAAACGCTGCACCAGCCGTGATACAACCATAACCAGTTGGTCACAACAATCAAATGTTAATGAGAAAATAAATAAGACGTAGACTTTTGTGCCTTGATTCATGAGTCCAAGTGAAACTCTGCAGACTGGTTGCTCAGCTGTCACACTCCTGACTCCTAAACGGATTAAACGTGCTTCGTTATTGCTCACGTGTTGCATCATCATCGTGAAATGCAGCGAGGACTCCCTCAGCTGTTACGGATTCAAAATCTACATCTGTAGTCCGGATGTCTGCGACACAAATTACACGAGTCTGAACGCCCTCCGCCAGAGACACACAAACACACAAACCAAGAGATTAATGCTAGCTGTAAATTAAAGCGTGTATGCAGCAGCTCATAAAACACTAAATGTAATTTAGAAAAAGTCTCAAGAAGATGTGAAGATGAATGAACGAGCTAGAAGCTCGTGAGCCTTCGATCAGCCAACGTTTGACTGATGGCCGGTCGGGGTGATTGACGACATGTGACCGTGCAGCAGCGCTTCGGCTCTGGCCTCGAGCACGTTTTACATTTCACATATTTTATAATAAATTGTTTGGTAATTTATTTTTGCACAATTTTGTCATCCGTTATGATTTTAACTAGAAACAGTTTCATTTAAATTAACATTTTAATCAGTGAATTACAATTTTACAGTAGTAGTCAGGCTACAAGCACAATCAACTCTGTTATCCATGGTACATGGTTGCTATAAAAAAAAATTTTTTTTAAATGAAATGAAGAATTCATCCCAGCTGATCCAAGGTAAGCTGGAGCAGATCTCAACTGCTGGCATGGAGGACAAGGTGGAGCATTCTCATGCAGAGAACATCAGAAATAGCTTTATAATAGGTGTTACTCTTTAAAAAAAAAAAAAAAATTATTTACATGCAACATAAAACACTGTTGACATGGCTATATTGATCATTTATTGCATAGACATTTTTTTCTAACAAATGTGTTTACAGTCTCGTTCCACTGTAATGATAAATGCATCTGCCACGTCTAAATATTCATTCATTCAACCTTTATTTAAACAGAAAAGTCACATTGAGCCTCTAAGACTCATTTACAAGTGAGATCTGTTGGACAGACAATAAAAGTGGTGAAAAATGACACATAGGGTTTGGAGACAAAAAATCCTAACACATTTTTGACCTCTGTTTGAAGGTCAAAAATGTGGTAATGAAAAAAAGTCTTGCACACAAGCACATAGTGACGCCGACATTACGCAGAGGGCGGGGGGACTCAAAGGCGGTTGAGCAGCCAGCTCATAGATCTGTGCACACTCATGGGGGGGGGCTGCCGAGGACGGCCAGAGGCGAGAGTCCTGAAATGATGACAGAATGTTTATTCAGCTGTGCTCCTCTGAAAAGTCAGTGGAATTCCTCAGTAGCAGGTTTGGGAGGGGGGTGAGAGCATCAAGTTTACAAAACTTCTCAGGCGTGTTGAGATAAGACGGCCTATCAAGGCCAGTCGGGGAGCCAGATGTCAGATAAACACGATTGTTTTGGGAACAGGCAGAACTTTAATGACATACCTTCAGTCTGTGTCGGTCCACTCGGTTCCGAAATGTCCAAATTAAAATGACCACACCAATGGAACGTGCCTGAAAAAATCCCCGAGATCTAATCCATCCAGCCAAAAGTCTGGGTTTTCGAGACATGAACCAAACCATCATGTAAGGCAGGCTGCCTGACCAGGTCCAGATTTGCTGCAGACGTCTTCCTTTTGTGTTGATAGACCAGGAACCAGACAAATCCAAAAATCAGGAACCAGTTATCATAAATCCAATTAAATATGCGTCCTTAAGATCCACAGATGACAGCAGAGATAGACACGTCATCAAGTCTTCAAGTCGATGAGATATCCAGCTGTGTGCATGCCAACAGGGCAAATCATCTCGCCTACAGCCTGTCTTCTTGTTGAAGAAATGTTATCAGTTGTGTTGAGGGACCAACTGACCAAATTGAAGTCCATAGTTATGATTCAGAAGATTTTGTAGAAGAGAGGCTCTCAGACAGTTTCACAGACAAGACAAAGCAAAAGCAAAGCGGAGACCGAGAGGAGACGTCCGCCCTTGAGAAGAGCAAGTGTTGAATGCTTTAATAAAACGCATAGTCAGTGAAATAATCAGTAATGAGTTAAATAATCAGTTTGTTACTGATCAATAATTACCGAAAGACACCGGACAAAGTAAGAAAAGTCGATTTTTGTGTCATGTTGCGCCAGTAGCTGCTCAAACTGACTGACAGCGATGAGCTGTTTGGAACTACTGAGAGCTGCATGAACCACGTGACCTCCTATCGGCGAGTTCAAAGATTGGCGCCACTCTCTCTCTCTCTCTCTCCATGGCTCTGGCTGAGCAGGGAGACACAATGACACGTTTGAGTGGGCTGGCTGCCTCGTCATGGCAACACGCTGACACAGCACGGCCTTCTTACAACTGCCCAACCAACGGCTCTGCAGCTCCAGCGCTGAACCCTCTGCCACCGTGAGGACCGAAGAGACTTTCTGCACGTTTTGCCCCCGTGCATGAGCTAAACCGTCTCTGTCAGCGACAGCAGAACAATTCACCTGTCAGTGTGGCATCCAGGAAAGGCTCCAATGATCTGATGACGGGGCGTTAAACAGAAGAAAAGTCCAACCTTCAGCAGCAGAAATGGACATTTTTGTTACACTTCGAGCCAACGATGCTGCATCTCGTCATCAAGGCCTCTGTTTCTGAAAAGGAAGTGGTTTCAAACATCTGAGCAGCTCAAAGAACTAAACTGAATTTATTTTCTCTCTCCATCTTTTGTCTTTTCAGCCATGTTGGATTTTAGTCATTCACTTCAGGTAGAAGTTTTTCAGAAGAATGAAGAGCTCCTTTCTTGATTGTTCTAGAAAAGTGATTTAAAATAAAATCAGTAGTCGTTTAGTAAAGCAGCCAATTGTTTCAACATCAGGAATGATCAAAAAGACTTCATCAAATGCTGAATAACAAAATGCTGGTGAAGATGAATAACAAACAACTCATGAACCTGAACAACTTGTTGCTAGGCCTGTCACGATAAACAATAACTCGATTAATCGCAATATCTTTTAAATCTGTTTTAATTATCCAAAAATTGTGTTTTTGGATCTTTAAAAGCAAATAAGCTGAGAAGCTAATCTACGAGCTAAGCTAACAGGTTGACTTCTGGAAAAAAAAACCTCTGTCTAGGCCTGTCATGATAACAAATTTTGCTGGGCACTTAATTGTCTCAGAAATTGTTGCGATAAACAATAATATTGTTTGAAATTATACAATAATTAGTACAGTAATTATTGTCAAATTTAAGAAAAAAATAATAATTGCAGGTAGTACCTTTGTTTGACCACCGGATGGCAGTATAAGACTGTTTGAACCAAAGGATGGATAGTGAGGGAGTGAGCAGTGTGTCTCTGTTAAGAAAAATGGGAGGGAGGCCCCTTGATGTGACATGGGCTGTCTCTCTTCGGTTCTCAACATAGCGGATGCTCAGTGTGGTTTGAGCTCTTTAGCATTTTCACACAAAGCTTTAAATAAATAAAAAAAATCAGTAAACAAGTTCTCAGCTTCTTTTTGCAGTGAAAAACAACTTTTTACACAAAGGCACAGATTTCAACCGTGAATTTTAGAGCTTCAACAAGACGGAGGTTTTTTTCCCCAGAGGTCGGCCTGTTAGCTTAGCTCGTAGCGTATTTTCTCAGCTTAGCTGCTTTTAGCAATCCAAAAACATGATTTTGGACAGTTAAAACAGATTTTAAAGAAAAAAAGAGAATGGAGGGGTCAGTGAAGAGCACCGGAGTTGAGCCTTTTGTCATCTAGTGTCTTCAGTAGAAAGAGACATGAAGCAACGATAAAGTTGATAAATGAAACTGAGGTAGATAATTTTCATTTATCATGCGATTAATTGATTTATTGATTATCGTGACAGGCATACCTCCGTCTTGTCGAAGCTCCAAACTTCACAGTTGAAACCCGTGCCTTTGTTTAAAAAGTTGTTTTTCTCTATAAAGAAGCTAAGAACTTGTTTATTGATTTTTTTATTAAAATCTTTGTGTGAAAAATATTATGATAAAGAGCTTAAATCACAACGAGCATCCGACATTTTGAGAACCAAAAAACAGGAATGAGACAGCCCATGACACGTCAACGAGCCTCCCTCCCATTTTTCTTAGAAGAGACACGCTGCTCACTCCCTCACCATCAATCCTTCTTTTCTGGTCAAAAAAGGTACTACATGCAAAGCAAATAAACATTTTTTCTTTAATTTGACAATAATTACTAATTATTGCCAAATTTCAAACAATATTATCGCTTATCGCAACAATGTCAGACGATTAATCGCCGAGCAAAATGTGTTATCGTGACAGGCCTACTTGTTGCTGTTTAAATTAGTTAATAGTATATATTTTAAATGTAAAGGCCTAGCAGTCCTTGAAAAAAAAAGCATATTTCTGTGTTGAAGAATGTCAGAGTTATGCCCCTTTTTCAAGTTAAGTCATCTTTATTCATAGCGCACAGTTAAAACAGATAAACTGTTATCAAGGTGCTTCACAAACAACATCAAAGAGATTAAAAAAATTACAGAAACCGTAACACGCACTAATGGTAAAACTATTAAATTAACAGCAGTAAAAATATAACAAAAATGTATAATGAACAGCATTAAAATGAAAACATTTGTCTTCTGTTCGGTGTCAATAGGAGCAGACAGGCCTGATGAATGAACTGGGTTTGAATCATTTTGCTGCCGTCACCGTTCAGCCTCAAAAGATACTTTTTGTCAGCTCAGCTGATAATACAAACTGCTGTCTGTCTGACAACTGGCCCCTGACAATCCAGGAAACATGAAAACCTGACTTCATCAGAAGTAGAATGATTTTTCCACAAAAATAAACAAATAAAAACATTTTTAACAACAGATTTGTTACCATGTCTTCATTTAATGACCTTACAGCAGTTTCTAACTGCAGCTAATCACCTGCTGCAGAGTTTACAACCAGGCTCCTGCTTACCGGTATATGCTTTGCTTCAAGAAATGTATTTTTAAACTATTTTTAAAAAGTGCCAGAGCCACCATCTTAGTCAGGTATCCCTCAAGGAAGAGATTGTGTGACTGGGGCCTTGCTGGTCAAATGAAGGATAAATCAACACAACAGAGGATGTAACTCATCTAGCATCTCTCAAAATGAATTTCTTCTGTCGTGCAAATGAAACCAGACGGACGAGAACCAGACATTCAACAAACGATACAATTCAATACACTTTTGCGATTTTCTGAAAGATTTTAGAGGGACAGAGTGATTTTGGTGACATTTTGTGACTGTTATAGACTTGGATTGAATTAATTTAACTGAAAACTGTTTTTTGTTGTTGTTTGTTTTTTAATAGAGAGAAAGAAAAGATAGAAAGTAAGACAACAAAACAACAATTATCCACAAAACGCCACAAAAATCCACTGAAAACTGATTAAAAGCACCAACTATGCAGACCGCTAGAGTTTTATCCATAAAGTCGCTATTCTTCTTCTTTTTGAAGCCAAAGTGCGCCCACACATCTGCTTTAAAGCAAGAGGGTGCGGGAACGATATTCGCCGCCATTACACCGCCCGCACTTCTTCTGTGTAAATCAAGTATCTACTAGGCGGGTAACTTGGCATAAATGCTCTACAGCGACACTAGTGGCTGGATGACCTAATCACTCTCCCGGCGAAGCAAGCAGTGAGTGAGCAGGGTGACAGTTGGATGTTACGATACTTGCAGATGAAATATTGATTTTTGTTTTCTAGGAAAGAAAAAATCGATATACAGTATATCGCAGAATCGATATTATTACACAGCCCTACTGAGCTCCTCGTTTACGACCATACCACCCTGAACACACCCGACCTCGTCTGATCTCAGAAGCTAAAGGCCCTCTCATAGCTCTGCGTTCGGCCGTACGCCGCTCTACGCCATCCGTACGCCGTCCGTGCGCAGAGGCACAAGCGTACCATGTACGCGCCAAGCTCAAATTTTATGACCGCGAACGCAAACACGTTGTATAAACTGCCCGGTGTCGGACTGTTTTGTATGTGACACAAATGTATTAAATTCCCCTTTTTCATCCCTGATCTGTCCTTTTCTTTTGTTTTTTTGCCAAAAGTCGACTGATCGCTTCCTCCTCCGCTGACTCCATGACTGAAATGATGAGGAAATGAATGAATTTGTCACGAGCAAATTAAACTCAGGTCCAACGTGGCTGCACAAGGTTCTGCAGATTTCCTGGTGTGCTGTGGGCTGCAGGACCAGCGCTCCCTGTTTTTTGTTTAAATTTTTTAGAACTTTTTAATAAGATATAAATACAGAACACCGCTGCGGATGAAGCTGTATGAAGTGCCGGCTCGCCTTTTTTTCTCCCCCCGACCTGTCAATCAATTCAGTAGGCGTGTCAGCAAATGACCAATCAGCGAACGCTCTGCGCTGTGAATTTGGAGCGAAAACGCGAGAATGAACGCGAGAACTAACGCAGAGCTGTGCGGGTGAACGCGCACGCACAGAACGTGCGCGTAGAGCGGCGTACGGCCGAATGCAGAGCTATGGGGGGGCCTTAAGCAGGGTCGGGCCTGGTTAGCACTTGGATGGGAGACCACCTGGGAATCCCAGGTCCTGTAAGCTTTTGTACTTCTCATAACGTTGTTCAAGCCAAGAGCCAGTTTCAGCACTGGGGGCTAAGCAGCCCCAAAGGTCAGATCCTTGAATCACCCCTGGATAGAACATGAAGTATTTTAAAGTTTGAGTTGAAGTATGAAAATCTGACTTTTTAAAAATATATATTTTTATTAAATGTTTAAAAAGTCAAGTCAATGCCTTAAAATACTGATAAAGAACGCAGCAAAAATGATTAACTGAATTTGAGGCAAGATATTAAACATTTGATGGTAGCGTTCTTCATGGTCCCCATCTGACCGAAGCCACAGCTTCTGTGTTGACTGAAAACCACAATAATAGAGGAAGTGTACCACTTACTATTCATGCTCAGAAAAACAAAACAATTAAACTCCCACCTAAAAATGCAGAGGCTGAAACGAGCACGTCGGGCTGAATCCTGAAGCAGCGGATCACTGACAACCGAGACAAACACACAACGAGAAGTTTTATGTAAAAATGATCTTCAGTTCACAACAAACACGAGAAATGAAAACAAGGACCAAGATGTTTTATGATTTTACTTTCATTCATACAGCCCGTCACAGGCAGGCAGGCAACCGTGTGCCTGTTTTTCTGTTAGCAAAATATCTCAAGACCCACTGGAAGGATTTTAATGAAAATCTCAGAATTACTGGATGTACATTTATAAAGTATTATTTGGGATTACCGTAATTTGATTCACGACGACCTCCACTGCTAAACAATCTTAGTAAACACAACAAAGGCCTTAACGTATTTTCTTATGCGTATTGAGCTAATATTTGATGTGGTTGTAGCTGAGAGTCATCTCCAACACGCGCTCTGAATGCTAACTGATCGTTCATGTAATGTTCATCCAAAACAGCATGCAGATCAGCAGGTGATGGATATTTCTTCAACGAATGACTTCATCTTACATTAAAAAAACTGATAGTTCCTAGAGTTTTATACATCTATAAAATATTTAATCCATTTATAAATATTTGATTTACCTTTGTAGAAAAGCAAAAAGAGTTTCATTTTACTAAGAAAACTGTGTTTTGCTGATTATTCAGCCTTCAGTTCATCCCACAAGAGAAAAATCAACAGCAGAACTTTCTCTGCTGCAGCTTCATCAAAGTGATGTTAGGATGCAAAACTAGATTTAATCCACTCTCAACCTAAACTAAGTTATACAGCTACAAAAAAATGATGGTCGTCCTTCAATATATGCTGTGCAGTTTGCAGCCATTAGTTAATAATAAAGTCTCAGAAGTAGGTCCACATGTGCAGGTGCTGTGAGAGGACACAGACCTCTGACAGTGCATGGCTGAGCTGCCATAATAACATTTCATGTGGTTTCAGCGTGCCCTCCATGGCAGCCAAACAGAGCATCTCTTACTGGGGTTACAAAGCAACACTGACCTGAATCATTCCAGTAAATGTCTGTCGGGCCTTCAGGCATGATCTCATATGTGGGTTAAATCTAAGCAGGGTGCATCAACAGTTTTTATGCTTCTTCTAAGTGAAATCAAATCTATAAAAAGGCTTATATAGAGAGATTTTTTCTTCTTTTATTTTAGAGAAAGTAAAATATGTTTTAAACATATTTTTTCTTCTGACACCTTTGGTGTTTAGAGACTGATTTACATAAAAATGTCTCAGCTTAGTTCTCTAAGGTACCAGTATTTCCTCCGTACACATTGCACTGCCCTATTAGTCGCATCAGTCCAAACATGTCTAAAAAAGTGGAAAAATCCATAAATACATCGCTTCGCCGTATACGTCACATCTATTATGTGTCACCGCTGACAACCCAGAAATCTGGGCCGGTGTTGTGCCAAAAATCAATTGCCTGCCAAATGGTGGCCGCGTGAGTGTGAACGGGAGGACTTTAACAAGAATTTAACAAGAATAACACTTAAAAACAATTATTTGTTTGCTCGACAGTATAGAAAAGGTGTGTCTCAGTCTAAGTTTTCCTTAATAAAAGGACTTTAACAGTCAAATCAGATGTATTTCAAAAGTATTTGCTGCCTTGGTGCGAGGGAGTGCAAGGGAGGAAAGCAGGAAGGAGGAACGCTGCACATTTTATTTTAAATTTAACAAGATAAGCACCTAAAACAACTACAGGTAGTCCTCGGGTTACAACGGTCTCGAGTTACGA
>JBBPBX010043316.1:10838-23130 GCA_038048925.1 Garcialebias charrua | reverse complement strand
ATATTTACCTGTATATGTATTCTACCAATTCACAACTGAGTGCTGTACAAAAACATCAACATACTTTATTATAAAACATCAATTAGAAAAAGCTATTAATTTCAGGAAAGCAGCAGATTATGTTGAATCTTCACTCTGTCACAATCTCCCATCTTGAGTAGCACATCACTGAGAACTGTGGAAAGGAAAATCTCCAGCAGAACCAGACTACGGACGAGCTGCTATTTGCTTCAACTGATTTGGGTTAGAGAACACAAGAAATCAAAACAGATAAACATGAAATGTTTGGTTCAGATCTAGTTGCTATTGTCCAGGTGTAGTTTCTATTTTTTTTTTCATTCAACCTTTATTTAGTCAGGTAAATCTTTTGAACCTCAAGGGCTCATTTACGAAAGCGACCTGCTAAAACTAAAGAACAATGAACAGCAGTGGTATAATTTCCTTAAACAATAAACAATAAACAAACAAACAATAAACAATAGAAAACAAAAGAGAGAAGAAAAAAAAACAAAAGAAAGTTTTTTTTTTTTTTTTTTTTTTTACAAAGTATCAAAAAACTAGCAAAACATTATAAGGTAGACGTATAAAATCAAAGACAGGAACAGATCTGCATTGGTTTTTGCCAGGATTCCAACAGATTCTGAAAACCATTTAGAGAAGTCAAGGTCGAGAGCTTCAGATCTTTTTGTAAGATATTCCATGAAGCAGGAGCGGAGTAGGAGAAGGCCCTTTTTCCAAGTTCAGTCCTCACTGACGGAACACTGCAGGTAATCATGTCCTGAGAGCGCACACTGTAGCTGCACTCACGCAAAGACATGTAGGAGGAGATGTATGAGGGCAGCAGACCAAGAAGTGATTTAAAGATGAAAATGTACCAGTGGAAGAGTCTGCGTGAGGTTAATGATGTCCAGTTAACCAGTGAATACAGGGTGCAGTGGTGGGTACGATAATCACAACCAGTTATGAATCTTAGTGCACCATGATAGACAACATCCAACATCCGCAGGGTGCTTGTAGGAGCATTCATGTAGAGAATGTCACCGTAATCAATGGAGGGAAGGAAAGTCACAGACACAAGGCGTTTCCTGACATTCAGTGATAGACATGGTCTGTTTCTGAAAAAGAAACCCAGTTTAACTAGTTTTTCTATTGAAAGAAAGAAAGAGAAAAACATCAGATTAAAAAAAAACTCTGATCCGTAAGGTCAGATATTTTTCTTTCAAACATAGAGGATTCCAAATAGTTCATGGTAACATTTAAAATAAAGAACTCAAAATACGTGTTCGGGAACTGTTGGAGAAAATCTCTCTCACTAACGTTGATACCCAAAAGAACCACACTGAACAGCAGAAGATTTTTAACTGGTATTTTACTCGCAAGGACACATTCAACACAAAACTACTATAGATATATAGGCATGGAACAAATCACAGAAATTAGTCTCGAATAGAGATATCTGCAGACTTTTCAGCAGCAGAGTCCAGAGTCATCAGCCGACTTTCATACAGCAGCAGAGTCTAGCGGGCGTTCCCTCATATCCAGCCACAGTCAGCTGCTCACACATGATCCATGGCTGTTGGTCAGTCAGCCTGCAGATGGAGGTAAGCAGGGCTCAATTTGTAAACCAATCGATCTTGGAACGAAAATGGCTAGTGGGTCAGCGTCGAGGGGTCCACAACATTCACACCCTACTTGTGTTAAGTGTTCAAAGTTCAAAAGGTCACAAGGCAAAATTCACAGTCTCTCCAGGCGGGGGTGTTGGAGCAAGCCTCGTATTCCGTTCCTGTGTGGTTCCGTGTCCGAGAATTGAACTCCTATCTTCCACATGACAGGCGGAGATATTCACCACTATACCAGAAGATTTTTCTTCAATATCTGAATAGCCAGGGGTCTACTCCAATAAAAAGAGGTTCGGGGAACTTCATTAGATATTTGGGGACAAAAGAAAGTTTGGGGAACTTTACAATATTGTGTTAGTAGCATCTACTGATTAGTTGGGGGCTATCAGGAAAACGTTTGGGGAACTACACGATATTGTGGTACTAAAACATTACTTCTGCTTCTACTGAAATGGGGAATGGTCAGTTGGCCAAGGCAGAATATTACCAGCGGTGCACATAACTGGTACGTGGATATGCATTCACAACAAAAATCAGGAATGTGTATCATCACATGGGTTACCTCACGCCTTTGCATTCTTGACTGTGCAATTGGTATATTTCCCAGTGGGCCAGTCTGATGTGTGGGCTGCAGGACAAGCGCGCCCTGTTTTGTTTTTGTTTTTTAAGAACTATTTATTAACAACATTAAAACTCAGAACATTGCACCTGGGCTACCCCACGTCTACCCAGGGCCGGTGGATGATGGCAGTCTTTTAGGTTTGAACGGGTCGGATCCTCGATGCAATCCATCAATCAATCCAGTAGGCATGTCAGCAACTGATCAATCAACTTTAAATTGTCCCTAAGGTTAAATACCCCTTACCTACAGCACATCATTTTTTGTAGACCTTTATTAACAACACAAAACAGAACGATGCAACAAGATACAAATACAAACTCGAGAAGGGTGTCATAAGTACATTTCACAAAATAGGGGTTTTTACAAAATAATGAAAGAGGAAAAAATAAGGACAAGGAGGTACATCTGCAACATCTGCAGCATCTACCATGCAGGTAGCTGAAGCAGAGGATGGTGGGAGTGACACTGAGGAGGACAACAATGTAGGTTGCACTTATTAAGTCAAAGTTGCACATGGGGTGAGTACCAAACACCTTCTCCTGGTACTCACCTGAAAAGCCCAGTTGAAAAAATTACTGGTATGTGCATCCCTGAATATTACCCAAAAGAGCCACACTCAACAGAAGGAGAAGATTTTTAACTGGCTTTTTCCTTGCAAGGACCCATTCAAGATAGCTTACTAACAGATATATTATGCATATGCATGGAACATGTCACATAAATGGCACCGAGGCTCTGAAACGCTCTCCCTCTTACAATGTGCAGCTCCGAGTCGACTGATGCATTTAAGAGAAGTCTTAAGACTTATCTTTTCAAACAGGCTTATGGTTAATTGTACTTATTGATTTTAGAGTTTATCATGTGTAACCTTTTTGTATAGCGTTTTTTAAGAGTGTATAATTTTAGTATAATTTTAGTATGATTTTATTATGTGTATTTCTTTTGTAAAGCACTTTGTGATTTTAAATCTGTGAAAGGTGCTATATAAATAAAGTTTACTTACATACTTACTTTATAAATGAGCTTCGAACAGAGTAATCTGCAGACGTTTATGCAGCAGCAGAGACCAGCGGGTGTTCCTTCAAAGCCAGCTGCAGTCAGCTGCATAGACATGATCCATGGCTGTCGGTGAGTCAGCTTCCAGATGGAGATAAGACCATGTTTTGGGTGTGTTCTCATGGCAACAATGCCAAGGAGACAATGCAACTTAGCGACCCAGCCGCCAGGTCAAGATATGAGATGGTTTTGGTAGAAGCATGGCTTTCAGGGCAGAGGGAAATATGTTTCTCTGTGATCTTAGCCACAAAAAAACACAACAAAACTGTTGAACTTAGACTGAAAATTATCCAACAGGATCCATTTTAACTACTGGTACTACCACAGACTATAAGTCAATAGCTGTAAAGTTGACTAGGTTATAGCCATACTTGTATTTTGTGTGTGTTTTATAAGGCCAATTGAACATTTCAGCCATCTTGAATTGGGTTGATTCCAAGAAGGTTTCACTCATAGAAGTACATTGGCAGAACAAATATGTTCAAGATGGCGGTGCGTGCAAACGCCGCGGCTTCTCTCTCTCCCAACAACACGGTGTTTTTGTCTGTCTTGTCCTGCATGCCGCAATGTGCCGGCACGTCATCGTCATGTCTACGTGTTCAAGAACGCAAGTATAGCCGTGAGTTCCTGCTTGATGTCGGAAAAACCGCTCATTTGGAAATAAGCAGCGAGCTCGAGGAGAAGCTACATGCCTGCGGCCTGCTCTGGAAGCCAGCACCGAGCCTCCCTTCATCGCGCCCGCAGTGGAAGCGCCACAAGCGGCGTGACAGGAAGCAGAAGCGGGGTAAGCGCGGAGGTATCAGAGCTAGGCTAGCAGCTAGCCCACACAAGCCGGCTATTCCATCCATGGTTTTGGCTAACGTACGTTCCTTGGACAACAAACTGGATTATATACGCCTGCTACGAACGACACAAAAGACTATGAGAGACTGTTGTGTGTTTGTATTCACGGAAACGTGGCTTAACAACAACGTTCTGGACCATGCTATTCAGCTAGAGCGGCTAACATGCTACAGAGCGGACCGTGCTCTTATCGAGGGAGGTGAAGGGAACACGAGGGAGACCATATATTGTGTCTTTAAACACATATAGTGCCACCCAGATGTAACTAAAGGATTTTAGCAGGGGTCAGTATTAAGCTGACCTCTTTATCCTTAATTAATTTACTTATTCAGATTGAATAGTAATTTCACGGATTCTTTTCTTTTTCAGTTTACCCAATATTTCTGTGATCTTTATGATGGATAAATAAATAAAGCCATTAAGTGACAGAGACGTTAACTTAGCTTGATATGTCAAAGACACTATCATTTATTTAAAATAAATCAACTAAATTAACACCATTACACTTGATTGACATGATTTCACTTTCTTGTAATTTAAAACGTCAGCACAGTTAAATTACAACACAACAGACCTAAATACAGGGTGTTAAACATATTTAGTCTGAGGGCTCTTTAGCTTAAATAGTTTCCAGCTTAGAAATGGAGATAAGGAAAGATTTAAGAGGAATTGGGAGGTTAAGAGAGGAAGTTTATCTTGCATTTATGAAACCAGATGACACTCTTCCATACGCGTCCAGCTAAGATATCATCACACCTCCAGCAAGCAAACAGCTGCTCCTTTACCTTAAGACGTCCGCCTTGGTTCTGGTAAAGAGCTGTGATCAGCCTTGGACTGACGAGTCGTCGGTCCCGCAAGTCCAAGCTGGACTCCACACGTGTTTACCTTGTCGGTGTCGGTGATACTTGCTTTCGTCGGCAGAAGCCGTGGCAGTCGTGGTTTTTTGGCTCAAGATAAACTTATTCCAGGAAGGAATAACAAAGTTTTGAGCTTACGCTCATTCGAAGTGGACTCATAACAGCAGGTTATCAGTCCTAGCTGAAGACGAAGGTCGTTAGCTCTTGACCAAACGTACCCCAGCTCTTTGGGAAAGTTCACATCTCTTTGAAGCTCCCAGCAAACTCATCCGTTCCAGCAACAGCTTAGAACTTAAAGAAGGATCCGAGAGGAGTGAAACTTGTCTCTTTTTCATTGGTCCACTTGTTATCACTATTCAAGGTGAAATTCAGCGCAGAGAAGGAAATTGTTTAGGAAAAGTATCTGAGTGAGAGACTTTCAGACGCTAGATGAGAGTTTTAGCTGAAACTCGACAAAAACAATTTCTGTATAAGTCAGTTTGACATTTTAGCTGAACTTTGACACCTTTTCATTTGCAGAAATGACACATTGATGTTTCACATTTAAAGAATAACAGCATATAACATATATCATGAAAATGACAAAAGTTATTCTTTTGATTACATTAGAATAAAATCAAAGATAGAAATAGTCTCTTTTGGTGACTATATTCTCAGATTACAACTAATGGAATAATTTGTAGTAAATGTCTTGTTTTACTGAGAGGTCAGTAAAGGTCATCTCTGGAACAGTTCAAAAATACACAGGTGTATCAAAGTGGACACGGTCATGCCCACTACAGAGGTAAGACACGTGGAGGGGGGCTCTTTGTTTACATCAACAACGCATGGTGTCTGGATGCTTCTGTGGTCTACAAACACTGCTCACCTTTAGTGGAGTTTATGACTATTAAATGTAGACCGTTCTATTTACCGAGGGAATTTACAGCTGTTATGATTGTTGCTGTATATATTCCTCCAAGCTCCAACAGCAAAGTTAGAGGTGAGGCACTGAATGAACTATATCTGCACATCAGTGAGCAACAAACAGCACACCCTGATGCTTTTCTCATCATGGCTGGTGATTTAAACCAAGCAGATTTAAAGTGCGTATTTCCAAAAACATACAGAAACATAAACTTCCCAACAAGAGGCAGAAATACACTAGACCAAGTTTACACCACCATGAAAGCAGCTTACAAGGCCCTCCCCCTCCCCAACATTGGTACTTCTGACCATATCTGTGTTATGCCTGGTACCCACTACACAACTCGAAACGCGCCTGCCGTCCCCTTTTGGCCGCTTGTCACGGTCCCACCAAGCCACTGAAGACCGTCTGATGACGTACACTAGGGGGTAGCAGAGAGGAGGGGTCTAGCTCGTTTTATGTTTGGGGTGATCTACACTGGAGAGAACAGCAGCCTGTCAGCAGCAACTGTAAAAATGCCACGTTTCTTACCGGAGTTTGGTTCCAATTCATGGAGGCTCGATCCGGTAAGTTTAAAAAGTCCAAAAAAAGTCCCGTTGTGGTTGTGTAATCAGATAGCAGAGGCTCTCCCGACTGTTTGCTGGACGCGTCGAGCCACCAGAGATCGAATTTTCTGGCGTTGGCAGTTCGACGCCTAGGTTGATTTGGACGCGCGCGTGCGTGGAAAAGGAACTGCAGGCTGCCGCCGCGCCGCTTCGATCACTCGAATCGCGCCGCTTCCCGGTTCGCCGTGACTCCACGCGTCTCCTCATAGACTTTGAATGTAAACCGGCCGCTTCAGCCACCCGACACCGGGGCAGTGGGTACCAGGCATTATGCTAAAGCCCGCTTACAGACCACTGGTGAAAGTCACAAAACAAGTTCGCAAGCAGATACGAGTGTGGCCAGAGGGGTCTTCAGAGGCACTCCAGGACTGTTTTGACGCCACAGATTAGGGTATGTTCAAATAAGCTGCTACCACAAACAACAACACATGTCTCCAGGAGTACTCAGACACTGTATGTTCATACATCACCAAGTGCATTGATGATGTAACCAACCTCAAAACCATCACTGTTCGGGCAAATCAGAAGCCATGGCTGACAGCAGAGGTTTACAGACTCCTGAGAGCCAGGAATGCTGCCTTCACAGCAGGAGATCAGGTGGGCCTGAGGACAGCCAGAAACAACCTGGCCCGGGGCATCAGAAAGGCCAAGAAGCAGTATTCCAGGAAAATAGCTCACCGCTTCAAGGACAGCAAGGATACACGTAGTCTGTGGCAGGGAATACAGACCATCACAAACTACAAACCATCCCCACAGACCTGTGACAGCACAACCTCTACGCTGAATGAACTGAATGACTTCTTTGCTCGGTTTGAGGCATGTAACAGCACACCTGCACAAAAACTCACCCCCTCTCCCGATGACCAGGTGCTGGCGCTGTCCTCAGACAGCGTGAGGCGATCATTCATCAAGATCAACGCCCGGAAAGCTTCTGGTCCTGACAACATACCTGGTCGTGTGCTGAAGGACTGTGCAGGAGAACTCGCAGCGGTCTTCACGGACATCTTTAACATCTCGCTGAGTCAGGCCATCGTCCCCACCTGTTTCAAAGCCACCACCATCATCCCTGTCCCAAAGAAGGCAACGCCCTCCTGCCTCAATGACTATCGTCCAGTAGCACTCACCCCCATCCTGATGAAGTGCTTCGAACGGCTAGTCATGAAAAGCATCACATCTGTCCTCCCTGCCTCCCTGGATCCCTTCCAATTTGCATATCGGCCTAATCGCTCAACCGACGATGCCATCTCCTCTGCCCTCCACACAGCTCTCACACATCTGGACACGAAAGACTCCTATGTCAGAATGCTGTTCATCGACTTCAGCTCGGCATTCAACACCATCATCCCCCAACAGCTCATCCTTAAACTGGACAGTCTGGGGCTGAACACCTCAATGTGTAACTGGCTGCTAGACTTCCTGACCGGGAGACCACAGGCAGTACGGGTCGGGAATAACACATCCAGCACCATCACATTGAATACAGGAGCCCCACAAGGATGTGTGCTGAGCCCCCTTCTATTCACCCTGCTAACACACGACTGCACACCATCATACAGCTCCAACCACTTCATCAAGTTTGCGGACGACACAACAGTGGTGGGTCTCATCAGCAACAACGATGAGACGGACTACAGGAACGAGGTGAGCCGCCTGGCCTTGTGGTGCGGACACAACAATCTCACTCTCAACGTGGAGAAGACAAAGGAGATTGTTGTGGACTTCAGGAAGAGGGATGCCCAACATGCCCCTCTGACCATCAACAGCACCACAGTGGAGAGAGTGGACAGCACCAAGTTCCTGGGAGTGCACGTCTCAGAGGACCTGTCCTGGAGCAGGAACACTGCATCACTGGTCAAGAAGGCTCACCAGCGCCTCTACTTTCTCCGCAAGCTGAAAAGGGCTGGAGCTTCAACCCCCATCATGTGCACCTTCTACAGAGGTGCCATAGAAAGTGTCCTGACCAGCTGCATCACTGTGTGGTTTGGTGCATGTACTGCATCCTGCCGCAAGAGCCTCCAGCGCATCGTGAAAGCAGCTGAGAAGATTGTCGGCACCTCCTTCCCCTCACTACAGGACTTACACAGCAACCGCCTCACTCGGAAAGCCCTCTGCATGGCAGGTGATCCCACACACCCACTACACAGCTGCTTCAGCCTGTTGCCTTCAGGGAGGAGACTGAGGAGTCTCCAGGCTCGAACCAGCAGACTAAATGACAGCTCTGTTCATCAGGCAGTCAGGATGCTAAACTCTCTGCCTGCTCTGCCCTCCCTCCCACTTGTACTGCCTTAATCACAAAAAACTTTCACACACCACCACACAACACAAAGATTTTAACACTGGACTCTGTGTCATCAAAACGGGTTATTCACTCAACTCACGGTCATGTGCTCATTCAGTTTGCACTACTTCTTATATTCGCACTAATGTTTGCATTACATTACTGCCTATAGTCATACTACTGTTTACATTCACTGTTTACATTTATTACTACTGTTTTCATTCAATACTACTGTTTACATTTATTACTACTGTTTACATTTACACTACTTTTTATATCTACACTACTGCTGATATATATATATATATATATATATATATATATATATATATATATATATATATATATATATTTTACTAGCCTTATTGCATATGCCACTTTACCTCTATACCAATATCAACTACCTCATACATATACTGTGTACATAAACTTCATATGCTGCTTTGTCACTCTATTACAAATGTCAATGCCAGAACTTTCATTTTATTTTATAGATATACTTTTTACACTTTTATACTACTATGCAAAAAACTCAGGACAGTATTACACTTTTGTTATTTCATTTTATGCTTATGTTTATTAAATGTTTAGTGTTTTAGTGTTGGTGTAACTTTTCATACTTTCATACTACTACTATGCAAAAACTACTATGCAAAAACTCAGGACAGTATTACACTTTTATTATTTCATTTTATGCTTATGTTTATTAAATGTTTTAGTGTTTTAGTGTTTAAATGTTTAATGTTTACTGTTGCACCAAGGGACAGAGAGAAATGCAATTTCAATCATGTGTATGTCCTGTACATATTGCAATTTTGACAATAAAGTTGACTTTGACTTTGACTTTGACATCGAGTAATTCTGCAAGTTTCATTCCAAATTGTGAAGATATTCATTAAGTACAACTGTATTTTGTTAACAGACAGGTACACAAAACATAATTGTATGCTTATACTTTTTGCCAATGTGCAAAAATAACTAATAAGTCATTAATATTGTAATCATAAAAAAAGTTTAAGTATAAGTTTAGGACAAAAGACACCTTTTTGATTTTATATCTTGAATGGTCACAAACCAGTAGATGCTCGGCTATATTACCTTTTCAGTTATCCTCCGTTGATGCGTTGGCTTTGATTAAATGTTTGTCGTGTTTAGACAGAATGTCTAGACATTCTTATTATGTTAAAATGTTGCCTTCTCTAAAATATTCACAACAAGAACAGACAAAAACAAACAATGTACAAAAGTAAAAGATAGTGATGTTTCCATGTTCTCAGCGTGCTAAAACAGGGTATGCAAGGACTAAATACTGTACATGGATAACTAAACAGCTGCTAGGTTAATTATCATAAATCTGGTTGTAAATAAAAACGCAAATGATCCTTTATTACCATATCAAATATCTAGTGAGGGCTATGGGTTCCTTAAGGACTACGGTCTACAGAGTTTTAATTGTTCTTAAAGTTTAGACCTAAATTAAATACTGGAAATGCAACATGGCTGTCAAAATGTTTGCATTTGTCAATGACAATACTGTACAGGTACTCCCCGACTTACGAGCGCATCGACATACGAGGTTCCGGACTTACGAGCTCACTAACGAACAGTAAATTTGTAAAGAACATACAGAAAATACAGCACTTTTATGTGTTTTTGGATGAAAGTGTGTTAGCTAACCGTTTAGAAACAAGTTTCTGAGCAGGTTTATGAACTAGTATGAACGTTTGTGATGAAAAATGAGTGTTCGTAGTAGCGCTAGCATAAATTTTCCGACTTACGAGCAAAAATCCGGACTTAATCACGTGTTTCGGGTTCCGACAAACAAGATTTCTTGTTACGAGCACCTCGTACGAACGTAACTCGCTCGTAAGTTGGGGACCACCTGTAATTGATTTATATTAGCATATGTTTTTAATGGCATTTAGGTTATAACTTATTTGTATGCTCAATAAAATGATACAGCATATATACATTTTTCAGCAGGTTGGTAAAAATACTAATTCATTGTTAATGTTGGCTAAAATTATTTGGGATGCAGAAATATTTATTTATTAACCTTTATTTAACCAGACAAATCCCACAACTCCACACAGAAAGAACTCAAGTCCAACCAGGCATTGAACCCAGTACCTTCTTGCTGTGAGGCAACAGTGCTAACCACTGACCCATCGTGCAGCCAAAGTGTAATGAAATGCAGCAATAAAATAATTATATTTACTAAATATAATTATTTCAAGCAGTTTCACATAGTTTCACATAGTTCTCACCTTGATGCTGTATGAACACCATTTTTCTAAACTAACTACATGTACGGGTAAATATTATTTAGTGCTTAATTTATGGAGCTATGGTACAAAAGTCTGACAGCAGATGAGATCACTTTTTCTTGCTCTGTGTTGTTTTTAGTTATAAGGCAGCTTTGATGACAGAAGAAAGCTTGAGTGTGGAAGCACATCAGCAGGTCGAGTCCTTCAACAGTGAGAAAATAGCTTGTTAGTATGAATCAACTCTCCGGGCTTGCTGACATCTTATTAGCACTCTGGTGTGACTGATGCTGATTGGCAGTAGAGGTGGAAGGTATTTTTACAACACTCGTGTTTTTCATCTTTGTATGACCTTAACAAATAAGCATGTAGTTAACATTGGATTACTACCCTTATGGGATTTTGTATGGGAAACAAAATGCTGTAATTTCTAGATGTAAAAATGTCTCAAATAAGTTGTCCAAGTGTCAAGTGTTTAAAATTCCTAATATCATTTTACAACAATACGATGAATTGGTTTCATGCAAAATCACATGTTTGTCCTCTCCCTTATTGGATCTATAATTGTATTACAGTTTGTTGTTATTAGACCATTTGTCTCTGCTCCTCAATACCATCTAATCCCCCCCACACACAATTAATATGTCACATACCCTTTCTTCCAAGCAATACATTTTTCATTACAGCTAAACAAGATTTTTTTTTAATTGTGTTCAACCATACAGCATCAAGGTGAGAACCATGTGAAATGTTCAAGAACTAATTATTAGATTGGCATATTCAATTTTTTAAACCAATTCAAGATGGCTGCCATGGCCCAATAACATTTGAAAACATGAAAGGCGGCAGGTGATTTGCATTTCTTCAAGGAACACTAGGTGTGTAATTAAGTAATGTTTGTGACCTTGTTTTCATCACATCTTCCTCACACTCATGTGGGTACTCTTGAATTGCCTTGCTGCCTTTATTGTGTGCTTAATGCACAACACTGTTTGGTTTATGCACACCAAAAAATGTTAAGTGAGAAAAAGTATTCAAAAGTACATGAACCTAACTGAAATCTGGCATGTTCCTCAGTACTGGAGAAATATTGAAGGGTAATTGCAATGAAAACACTCATGAATATCATACTGTTTTTACATAAAAATGTCTTCCCCAACATAGGTGAATAATGTCTGCATTTAACATCAGGTGATAAATGTGTCTGAAATGGTATTTCTAATCAATATCTATCTATCTAT
>JBBPBX010043316.1:0-10691 GCA_038048925.1 Garcialebias charrua | reverse complement strand
CAATAAACCAGTTTTTCAGGAGTTTTGCACATACAATAGCCATACTATAGTGGTTTTTCACATCAGTGTCTATCTACTGATGTCCACCAGGTGGAAGCATGGGATTGATCCAGTTTAGTGTTACCTGAACATAAATAATTTGTTACACTAAATCATTTTTTTAATCAATTAATTTTTTTTTTTTGTCCTTTCCATTCAGTTTATTTATATAGCACCATATCATCACAAAGTAATCTCAGGACACTTTACAGAAACATCCATATACATAGAAAAGCCCATTAGTAAATTTCTCTATGTAAGGAAGCCAGCAGGTATTTTGAATTTTCACTTTGTTGCAGTCTCCTATCCTGAGGAAGCACAGGGGCAACAGAGGAAAGGAAAAAAAAACATTTTAAAGGAAGAAACCTCCAGCAGAACCAGGCTCAGGACAAGCGGCCATTTGCTTTGACCGGCTGGGTTTGAGAAGACAGGAAGGAGAGGCATACAAACACAGAATAGTATAGGTTCAAATACAGGTGCAGGTGAACCTGAAAGACAAAAACACATGTTAAGGATTAAACAAAATCATAAAAAATACAGAACAGGTAATCAGATAGAATACACTTATTTTGCCATTAAAATTTAGAGGGACATCTGCCTGTCACTTGAGCGGGAACACAAAAATGATTCCGACCAAGACACTTTGATTTGTCTTCTGAAATACTTTCCATCCATCCTACATTCATCCATTCATCCATCCATATAATTATCTTTACCCACATTTTACTTTCTAGTTTGAGTGCAGATGGTGTCTATTACCTGCAGTCACCATATACAGTAGAAATTGAGATACAAAATGGAAAGGTCACAAGTCCATCTCAAGAACACATAGAGACAATCAGAATAAGCTTTTTTATTGTTGTACCGAAATACATTGTGATTATGTTCGTACAGTCGTCCGAAAGATGGGCAGAGTGCATGTTACTGCTGCTCCTAAGAGCACGGCCCCTTATTATTTTAGATAACGAGATAACAAATGAGTCAAACAACCTGTCCCACTCTCACTCACACCACAAGACAATTTAGAGCTAGTAATTGTCAAACATGCATGTCTGTGGGAGGAAACCTGAGTATTGAGAGACCCATGCATGCACGAGGAGAACATGTCAACTCAACGCTCAAAGGTCGGAAGGCAAACTTGCAACCATCTTGCTGTGAGGCAGTAGCTCTAACACTTTAGGTATAGTCTTCTGCAACCAGTACTTGAATAACATTACCTTGAAATTGTTCCTAGAAGTTAACTTTATACGTGTGTATTATTTTTCATGTAATTTTAGCTTTAAGCAGTGGTATACTGTATCGGCTGTTAATTTACTAAACATTCTGAAGGCATTCTTTGTTTAAAACTCTTGTTTATGTTATCCTCAAAAACTTGACATGTTTTATTAAGCATAAAATGCTGTTGTTTTTTGTTAAACAAACACCATTGTTTGCTGTCTCATAACTTTTTATAGATTACAGATTATTCATGTTCACACGTTTATGCCTGTTTGTTGCTACATGTGTGGCTGCGATGACAGATGTTACAGGAATTCTCGAAGGAGAATTTTTGAGGAATTGGGACTTTTTGCTGCAGAACTGTAGGCCACGTTTGCATGCAGCACGTGTTATTGTTTAATCTGCACTGCTGTCAAGTTTCTGCAAGCTTCATTTAATCATTAACCTGCTTTGTGTGGTGGTTTAGGGAGAAAAATGGAGATTTGAGTGAGAGAAGTTTTGATCTAGCTCAAAATGTTTCAGGTAAAATGGGATTTTATGTGATGACATTTTACCAAACAATAAAGAAAGGAATAATTTCTCTCTGAGGTAACAGTCAAGTGAAAAAA
The DNA here is from genome assembly GCA_038048925.1 of Garcialebias charrua. NCBI lineage: Eukaryota > Metazoa > Chordata > Actinopteri > Cyprinodontiformes > Rivulidae > Garcialebias > Garcialebias charrua. The sequence goes on along the minus strand of JBBPBX010043316.1, from coordinate 8,826 downwards.
AAATATATATATATACAGTACTGTATAGTCCAAGCAGATGGTCTGTGATTTATTGTTGAACATTTGCATATTTATTTAGCTTGTCTTTTCATGAATATGATTGTGTTCTTTTCATGTCACTTTTACATTTTTGTTTTTACTTATTTAAATTTTGTGTCATAACACTTAATTGTTATGTATTTAAGGTAATTTTTGGCCACAGATGTTGCTTCCAGATGCATTTGTCTGTCTGTTATCAAAGTATCTCATGAACCACTGAGCAGGTTTTAATGAAACTCTCAGTAAGTCATTAATGGATGCACATCTACAACTGATTAACTTTTTGTGTCAACCCAATTCAGGTCAGCTGCCAGAACTAATCAAGCTTAGAAAACACAAAAATGGCTATAACTCAGTCGGTTTTACAAGTATCAGACTAATATCTGGTGCAGTAGTAACAGAGACTTATTTACATCACATATTCTGAGCGTTACACAGTATAATGTAGTGGACCTGACCTTGGTCTACTGTGATGCAAGGATACACCTTCGGCTCTTTGAACTGTTCCAGTGATACCCTTTACTGATCCTCTCAGGAAAACAGACATTAACACAGTTATTCCATTTAGTTTGAATCTAAGAACATCACTCACAAAGAGACTATTTCTACTATTTTAATTTTGTTCTAATACAAATATAATCAAAGCATCACCTGTGTTATTCATATGAGCAGTGTTGTACTCTAAAATATGTTTTATGATCATTATAATGCTCGTTTATTCTGCACTACGATGGTGCCCAAACTGTGTTTAAGTTGAAGGTCTATGTCAGAGTGGCCTGTTAGTTTGTTTAGAAATGGACAAACAGCTTAATCAAGTCGTAGACATAAGCGTTGGTTCTATCTCCTCACTTTCTCTAAACAATTCCCTCTCTGTTCTTCTAAACTGGCCTTCACTGCCTGACTGAAGATAACGTCAAGTGAACTCTTTGACATGACTCTAACTCCCTTCCACTGGTCCACGAACCAATCAGGAGACTGAGGATCTGATGTCAATACTTTTAGTAAAAAGCGTTCAAGGAATTGAACGCTCAGTCTGGATGCTGAGTATGTGTTTTCTTTGCAAAAAGAAACTGAGAATTTCGATTACAGATTTTATGAAGTACTTTTGCTGAGCAGGTCCACAGCGAAGAGCCATGTCTTGAGAACTTTGACTCCGGATAGAGAAAAACATCAAAACTCCACCTTTTCCTGTAGAGACCCATAGTGGCCAAAATAAGGTACTGCAGGGTCAAATAAAAATTAAAGCTTTCGATATCTTAGTGATTTGAATAAACAATATAAACAGGTCAAATTAAGTTTAAAATGTGTGATTGGCCATAGCAAAACCAGGAACAAGTGTTCCCTGGGTCATTTTGAGTTATTTACAGAATCTGATGGTGTAGGTTCTAAGCTATCCGATGATGCCAAACACATGGCACTCAAAAAAAAAGATGCAACCATTTCAATGTTGGCAATCTGCAAATAAGATTAGGGAGATTACAAGCCTCAAAGTTTCAGAAGAATGTCCCCATTCCTGAAAAGTTACCTGGGGGTGTTAACACTAGCTGCTCATTTACATTAATTTGCCTTAACCCCAACCCCTAGCACCAGTGTTGCCAGGCGTACGATAATTATCGTATTTGTACGATAATTTTGCCCTCTGTACGATGTACGATCAATAATCCCGAAAAAGGCCAAAAATACGATAATTTGGCCATTCTGTGAACGTGTAGTTGTGATCGGTTTCCATCAGCCTGTCGCAACTGTCTGTCTGAGTTTTTTTGTGAACCCTGAAGGCGTCTTGAAATTCCAGCCAATCGTGCTTTTCTAAATGTGACAGAAGAGTGACGTATATGCAGAACAACGACCATGATTGGCTGAAAAGTCCGCTGCACCCGCCCCATGCGTTAGAAAAAGCAGAGCCGTGTGACACGGTCTGGAAGAAGTGATGAAAATGATAGAACGTTTATATAAAGTTGAACGTTAAATTATAATAAAGAAATATATTAAGAAAACATGACAGGAAAACTGGGACATTACTGATACAGGAAGACATTTACACAACATTCATAAGGTAAGATATACAAGGAAAGCAGGAAGAAACAGGAACTTACTCGCATTAGAACAGGACACACAGACCTTAATAAATCTCTTAAAATAATTGCAAAGCATGAAACAGGACTTTTTTGTGACATGTGCACCAGCAATTTCCCTGAAACGGTTCAACATGTCTTTATGGAATGTCCAGGGTATGAAACAAAGAATGCATTTCCAAAAATAAATAAATAAAATGAATATTAAATTTACAATTAGGGATTTTTGAATGTCCAGAGGACCAGACTTAGCTTTTTTAGATTTTTCTACCTGGATTATTGAGCATGCATCAGGGTACAATTAGGGATGTTTTTAGCAGTGATATCAGTAAAGTTTGATTTGATTTGATGTTTATTCATACAATACAATACAAGACAGTTTCATCAGATACAAGAATACAAGTAGGATAAAATGAAGGGAGCAGAAAGAAGATGAAATCTTACATCTGCCCCTTATTGCTTTATATCAGTAAAGTTAAAGATCAAGTTATTATTTCCTTGAAAATACAAACTTAACAGACAGAATTTAGTTGAGTTATTAAATTAGTTTTACAGAATTAGTTTTATTTTTTTTTATTTTTTATCTCCTGTCCACACTTCAGCTCGGTGGTGGTTTTATGGGGAGCCGTTTTAGCCAAAATTAAATAAATAAATAAAATTGATAAAAATGGTGATAAAAATGGTTAAAATGGTGAAATAAATAGTTATTTGTCATTCATTAACCTATTTTCACCTATTTTCCCCCTTTTACTTAATCAAATTTTCATTTACCTATTTTCCCATTTCCCACTTTTACTTAATCAATTTTTCATTTACCTATTTTCCCATTTTTACTTAATCAATTTTTCATTTACCTATTTTCCCACTTTTACTTAATCAATTTCGGCTCCCCATAGTGGTTTAACCCGACCGCCATGAAACAAAACAAGAAGAGTGGGGGGGCTCCGCTCATTAGTTGCCACCAGACAATAATGCGTATTAATGTCTATGGTTCCCACCAGTACTGACGCCACAAAGCTGTGAGTGCCTGTTAGACGCTATTCAACAACAGAGTGACTATACTTGTTATTTTGTTTATGACGGGCGTACGATAATTTTCCTCAAAATACGATAATTTTAGGGCTCTAGTACGATAATCCTACATTTCTCACCTGGCAACACTGCCTAGCACTGACTGTCAACACAGACTCTGCCTAGTGTGACCAGAAGGTGGAGCTCTTGCTCCTTTAAATTATACACCAGAACACCAGAACAGACTTTTGCAAATTTACAATATTTAATAAAACAATTTCATTAAAACAATCCTTTCTTTAAAACCAAGGTTTCCAGTCCATCACTCAGTCCTTGAAAAGAAGGAAGACTCAAATAATGGAAAACACTTTAAAACCATAACCGGTCGTTGTCTTCTTCCAGGCCCAATGCTCCTCGACGAGTCAGGGATGTAATGCCCTGCCCACACCACCTGTTGTTCGACCAGTACAGGTTTTGTTGAAAGTGGGCCGAACAACCAGGGAAAGACAGGACAAGACAGCAGAGTTTCCACAGCGTTGCAACTCCAAGAAAATAAAATCAGGTGCCTAAAACAGAAAACCCATTATTGTGGATTCATACAAAAAAATCAAAGTCTAAATTGCAGGTAGCTTACCCAGAGGTGGAAACACAGCCAAACCAGGGAGGAAGCAGGTCAGGTCAGCAGGCGAGGATTACAAGGAAGCCGCACGCCACAACAACCCCCAGCTACAGCCGGCAATGCCAGCAGGGCAACGCTGCAGAAACGCATGACAGGTGTAACGCCCAAAAAACCCAACACGATCCCAGTCACTGATTGAAAAACTGGCACTTACAATCTCAGATGAGCTGATCAAGAACACAAGCAGAAATAAAGCAGCCAACTGTAGTGAAGGAAGCAAAGATACACGCACCGCGCAGCAGCCTGCCCAAATATAAAGGCATCTGCCCCACCCATCAATAAACGGTGATTGAGGTGGCTGCACCTGGTCCACAGAGTAGAAGGAGGGGGGGGAGGAGTGAAACCCCAGCTCACCACACTAGGAAGGGGTGCAGAACTTCAGCTTTGCTGGCAAAATTCCTTTTGATCTTTTGAAAAAAAAAAAAAAAAAGCTATTTTATATTATTGTGACTTACTCTGATGCATGCTCAATAATCCAGGTAGAAAAATCTAAAAAAGCTAAGTCTGGTCCTCTGGACATTCAAAAAATAAAACAAAACAAAGCAAAAAAAAAATGTAGAAACGTTTCGTCTTTCGTCCGAAAGACTTCCTCAGTCTGAGTTGCTGTGTTCAGCTCAGTCTTATAAATAGCACCCTCTCACAGTGGATCAACCAGTTGGCTGATGACAGCCTGAAACCAGCTGCTCACATGATCAAGGAGGGCCATCAGCCTAACAATGGATCATTAGCACCCTGATGGTTGTTTGCTATTCACAGAGGGCTGAGTGATACTAGCAATAACAGCATTGTAAGAGGGAGACAGTTGAACCCGGAGGCCTCCACCTCTGTTTAATGATGAAGGGATTTCTCATTAGAGTCAGAGTCAGAGTCAGAGTCAGAGAGAATTTATTGTCATTTGCACCGCATGTAGTACATGTGTTGAAAACGAGATTATGTACACAGGGTCCCAGTTACATCCAACAACAAATGCAAGAGAAATACAATAATAACATCTAGGATTAACTAAGAGAGACATCACATCAGCTAGTAATACACTAAGCCCTAATGTAGTAGAAAAACATCATTATAAACAGCAGCACGAACATGAGCAGATGGTCACAGATGAACGCAGCAACAAGAAACAGATCAGTACAGTATCAGTATGATGTGACATTTTGCAGTGTTTATTCTTATTATTTATTTATTCATGAGTCTGACAGCCTCAGGGTAGAAGCTGTTTCTCAGTCTAGTGGTTCTACATTTGATGCTCCTCAACCTCCGTCCCGAGGGGAGTGGTGCAAAGAGTGAGTGTGCTGGGTGAGTGAGGTCTTTCATGATGCAGGTGGCTCTTTTTCTGCATCTGGAGGTGTAAATGTCTGTGATGGTGGGGAGACTGACTCCCACAGACTTCTGTGCAGCCTTCACCACTCTCTGCAGAGCTTTTCTCTCTGCAACTGTGCAGCCTCCATGCCACACGTTGATGCTGGAGCACAGGACGCTCTCCACTGCACACCTGTAGAACGAGGTGAGGACTGGGCTTCTCAGACCGGCTCGTCTCAGCCGTCTGAGGAAGTAGAGTCTCTGATGACCTTTCTTGATCAGGCTGGTGGTGTTATTGCTCCAGCTGAGGTTATCATTCAAGTGTACACCCAGGTATTTGTAGCTGGAGACCACCTCCACCGCAGATCCACCTATATACAGTGGGGTGTGGGTGTGTTTGTTCCTTCTGAAGTCCACAATCATCTCCTTCGTCTTCTTCACATTCATGTGAAGGTTGTTCTCTTTGCACCAGCTCTCCAGATGTTCCACCTCCTGTCTGTAGCTGGATTCATCATTATCTGTGATGCATCCCACCACAGCTGTATCATCTGCAAACTTAACAATATGACAGCCTGGATGTGTGGCTATACAATCATATGTGAGCAGAGTGAACAGAAGAGGGCTCAGCACACATCCCTGAGGAGAGCCAGTGCTGAGGGTGATGGTGGAGGAGGAGAAGTTGTGGATCTTCACGGACTGTGGTCTGTCTGTTAAGAAGTCTAAGACCCAGTTACAAATAGAGGGGCTTAGTCCAAGTGTGGATAGTTTGTCTATCAGAGTTTGGGGGATCATGGTGTTGAAGGCAGATGTGAAGTCCACAAAGAGCAGACGCACGTATGAGTCCTTCTGATCCAGGTGGGTGAGAGCAGTGTGGACCACGGAGGAGATGGCGTCCTCTGTTGATCGGTTCTCACGATATGCATATTGATGAGGGTCCTCGTTGATGTTGACGGCTGTCTTGATGTGGGACATGACCAGTTTCTCAAAACATTTAGCGACTATCGGGGTGAGGGCCACCGGTCTATAGTCATTCAGACCAGTCACTGTGGAGCTTTTTGGGACTGGGATGATGGTGGCGGTCTTCAGGCAGGTGGGAACTGACTCCAGTGCAAGTGAGGTGGTGAAGATGTCAGCCAGCACCTCACAGAGCTGGTCCGCACATTCCTTCAGAACTTTCCCTGGGATGTTGTCTGGACCCGTAGCTTTATGAGGGTTGATCCTTCTGAGACTGCCTCTCACTTCTGCTGCGGTCACTTTGAGGTGCTCCTCGTCTGGTGATGAGGTGAGTCTGGTGCTAGTTGGTCTGTTTGGATCATCAAAACGTGCATAAAACTTATTGAGGGCATCAGGCAGGGATGGGTCCCTGGGGCATTGTTTGCTTTTGCCCTTGTAGTCTGTTAAGCATTTGATGCCCTGCCACATGCTCCTTGGATCATGTGAGGTGAACTGTCCCTCGATCCTCTGTGCATACGCGGCTTTGGCCTTCTTTATGCCATCATCCAGTTCTCTCCTGCACTTTCTCAACTCCTCAGTATCTTTAGACTTGAATGCAGTGTCCCTGGCTGCCAGCAGGGTGCGGACATCCTTATTTAGCCAGGGTTTTTGATTGGGGTAAAATTTAACACACTTTCTTATGGATACATTTTCAGCACATGTACTGATGTAACCCAGGACAGAGGAAGCATAAAGCTCCAGGTCAATTGAATTTCCATTCGTAGCTGCCTCTTTGAAGACAGACCAGTTTGTGTTTTCAAAGCAGTCTCTTAGCATGGGGGAACTATCTTGGCGCCACGATGTTATCACTCTTTGTTCTGGCATCGCACGTCTGAGTGGGGGTAGCTGTCTAGGGACCAATAGCAGGGAGCGATGGTCGGAAGCCCCGATCGGTGGGCGTGGCTTCGCCGTGTACGCCCCCTTCACATTCGTGTAGACCTGGTCTAATGTCTTATTTCCTCGTGTTTCTGTGAAAACGTGCTGATTGAAGGTTGGAAGGATGGCACGTAAATCCACGTGATTGAAGTCCCCGGAAACAATGAAAAACCCCTCAGGATATTTACACTGCAGCGAGGTGAGTAACTCATGAATTTCTTCCTGGGCGACTTTAGCATTAGCATCGGGGGGTATGTAAACATTGCTTATTATTATCGCTGAATAGTCGCGGGGAAGATAATGTGGCCGACATCTTATTGTTAAAAGCTCCACAGCAGCTGAGCAGATCCTGCTGATAACGGCACAGTTCGTGCACCAGTCTTTGTTAACGTAAATGCAGACGCCCCCACCTCGCGTTTTCCCCGTAGTCTCGATGCACCGGTCCGTTCTGAAAAATAGTTTATTATCCAACTCGTAAACAGAGTCAGGAGTGTCTTCATTGATCCATGTTTCCGTGAGACAAAGCACCGAACATCTCCTCATCTCCTCCGACGTTGTTACTCTCAGACGAAGCAGGTCCATCTTGTTGTCGAGCGAGCGCACGTTAGACAGAAATAAAGCCGGCATCGGGGGTTTACCGGTTTTAGCGTCTGCTCGTAGTCTCGTCATGATTCCTGCTCGACAGCCACGCTTTTTCCCTCGAGAGCATCGCTTTCTCTTCTTTCCTCCGCGCATCTGCTTCCAGAAAGATGATCTAAGCAGATCCAATCTTCCGAGCTCTGATTTGAGTTCGTTGCTGATTTCAGCTGTGCCTTGTGGTAAATCCGCTCCAATTCTCAACAGCTCAGTTCGGCTATAATTCACCCGCAAAAAACGCGCAGAGTCAGGTACAAAAACACTATTAAAACTACTAAAAACTGGGGATGTTCTGGAAGCCCATGAAGCTGCTACTGGTCTGAGCGCGGCCATCTTGGATATTTGTCAGACTAGGTGTTGGATATTTGTCAGATTAGGTGTTCGAATGACCAGTCTCTCTTAGAAAAATGATGAAGATTTATTGACAGACACACAGGTTTACAGGTTAACAGAGTTACAGCATGAATAAGCAATTCTTTGTGCACAGAGAATTGTGAGCATTTTGACAGACCTTTCCTCGGCGAGGTTCTTCAAAGAATGCTGAAGATATCTGAGATGTTTTGGAGTATGAAGCTGCAGTTTGAGCTTCTCTGGTCTCTGATTGGCTCAGAGCATTGATAAGGCGTCCTGGAGCCTCTCGTGTTTGTCATTTCTATGACCTTGTAGATTTATAGCTGTGGTGAGAAGTCTCTCGAAACTGTGTTCTTTGTTCTGCTTATCTGCTCAGTAAGAGAGTTTTAGAAATGTACCATTAGATGTGTCGGTAACACTTTATAATAACTACACACTATTAAGCCTTATTTAAGCCTTAATAAACATTTAATTAACAGTGAAAACATCATTAATTAAGGATGATTCACACTTAATACACTATTAATTAACACACTTGTTAACGCTTTATACATAAAGAATAATGAGTTCCAAAACCTACGTACTCAATGTTTATTCATGCTTAATAACTCATGAATTAACTATGCTATCTATATTTGTAAATGCACAAATTAATGTGCTTTCACCACATGTATTAAATGCGTACTAATTGTTAAATAATGTTTGAATTCACTATCTATTAATCCTGCAATGCATCATTAATTAAGGCAGTTGCTAGTAGTTACTTAAGTGTATTTGTGAACCATTCTAAAGTGAAGACTATTCATGCTTTATTAAGGCTTTGTTAATGTTTCATAAATCCTAAATAGCCACAAGTTATTTTTCCCTTGT
>JBBPBX010043315.1:0-16381 GCA_038048925.1 Garcialebias charrua | reverse complement strand
TAGGCCCACCTTTTATGCCGAATGGATCAGTTACCTGTGAGCTCCACCTTCCAGTTCTCAGTTTCAAGGTAATGCAGATCCGTTGGGAGCTGTGAAGTGTTCCATTGGTTTTCAGCATGTTTACTTCATGATGCTGGTTTCAATGAGAAATCATCCAAGCCACAAGACATGCACAAGGATCTCTATACTGTAGCTACAAAGACCATGGCATTTCTCCACTTGGTGCTGCACTCTAACAATTAGCCCTTAATGTTTTTAAGAATCAAATTAATGCTAAAGTTAAGGTAGGACAAATGTCTGGAAACGTTTTTTCCATCCACCAACAGTGTAGAGAAATAAATTCAACATGTTTGGCTTTCCATTAACGTTTTTTCCATCCACCAACAGTGTAGAGAAATAAATTCAACATGTTTGGCTTTCCATTTATGAAGACAGCAAAACTACCCCAACAGTTAGCACACCTGTGTGGCAAGATGGCGCCAGTGTGTTGGGCGTCTCGTCTGCCACTCTGTCTTTTTTTATTATTTTTGTTCCTCTGCTTGCCATACAAAAGCCACCTTCGTCTTGCTCTGGAACTCCTGGAGCAAATGTCAAATCAGCTGCATTTCGCTGTGCCACCCAGGAGAAATGCAGCTGATTTGACCATTAAAGTGCATTTATTAAGGAACATTCAACCGAGACACACCTTTACTATAATGTCGAGCAAACAAATCATTGTTTTTAGGTGGTTATCTTGGTAAATTTTGATGAAATGAGCAGCTCCCTCTGTGCGCTCCCGCTTCGCAAATCAATTTTTGAAATGCAGCTGATTTGACCATTGAAATGCATTTATTAAAGAAAAGCTAAACTGAGACACACCTTCGCTATAATTCTGAGTAAACAAACAATTGTTATAAGTGTTAATCTTGTTAAATTATTGTTACACCAACCGATGTTTCCGGGTGGTCAGTGGTGACGCATAACAAATGCTACGTGTTAGCGGTGTCACATAATACAGTAGATGCAACTGGACTGATGCAACTTATAAGGCTTTGCGACATGTACGGTGGCAAGTACAGTAAAAGTGCTGCAGAAATGAATTAGTGTGAATAAAACATATTAAAATACAAACATTAATTTAGGCTACTTTGTGTGACATGAGTCATCAAATGTTTTAATTTTTGCAATGTGAGGTGGCCTGAAATAAATATGTGAAGGTCTGAGCCTGAAATGTGGTTAAATTAATAGGTAATATCTAAATAAAATGTCTACAGTGAACACTTCATGTTTTTTATTAAGTTTGTTTTCAAATCTATTCAAATCCCATTACTGCCTTAATAAAAGCTCAGAACAATTAAGTTAATGGTTCTATATTCATGGGGGAAAAAACACCTGTAAAGACGTTCTATGGATTTAAAAACCCCAAAATTCACTTAAATTTAAAGGAAAAACTTAACAAAAAAATATTGTTTTAAATTAAAGTAAGGTCCAGGCACTAAAATGTAAATGTGAAAAAGGCCTTGCATTTCTTGAATTAATGCACATTGCCTTTCATGTGAATGGTGTAAACAAAAATCATCTTCAAACGACGAAGGACAAAGTTGTAAACATTTTTGTCTAACCTTGAAAATAATGTGAGAATCCCAGCTACGACCGCACCAAGCTGAGTGCAACGTCTGTAAAAAGTTTCAGCTTTTTGTGTTTGTCAGGGTTGGATGGAGCATTTTGAATGGGCTTGATAAAAAAAAAAAAAGTATGTTATGAATTTCAGAAAATTTTATTAAAATCTACCAATTGATGCATGATTTACTTTGATTTACTAAAAAAAAGGGTCATGAAAATAATCATGCAGCATAATAACAATAATGATAATACAGTAATAATAACAATAATAATGATAATAATAATAATAATAGAATAATACTACAGTTAATTACATAGAAAAACAAACAAATAATCCTTGAAATAGTCCCTTAAAGTTATTTTAGCATATGGCATTGTTATTGTTTTTAAGTGAACACTCAGATAACATCCAGTATTAAGCCTCTTTTGAAGGTACATGTACTGTATAGCACATGCAGCTTAAAAAAATGACCCACTAAATGTCAATAAGTACATAAACTTGTGTTATTACAAACACGGGTCCAGCCATTGTGTGGGATGTGGATTTCCTTCCACTCCCAACTCGACAACTGCACCCCTCAGCAAGTATTATTGAGGGTTCTCTTTTTCTCATTGAAGTAAAAAAATAAAACCGCTGCAGCCGCTTTCACCATNTAACTATAGGATTTATCATAAATCCAATCTGCCCTTTATTTCCAAGGTTCTTGAAAAAGTTGTTTCTAGTCAACTTCACTCTCACCTGTCCAACAATAACATTTATGAAGAGTTTCAATCCGGTTTTCGCCCCCACCATAGCACCGAAACAGCTCTAATAAAAATTACTAACAACCTTCTTTGTGTTGCTGACTCTGGTCTTCTGTCCATCCTCATTCTTCTTGATTTAAGCTCTGCCTTCGACACCATCTGTCATTCTATCCTCCTCAACAGACTAACCTCCATTGGCATCTCAGGTACCCCGTTAGACTGGTTCAACTCTTATCTCTCCAACTGCACTCAATTCATTCAGCATGGTGGCACAACTGGTAGAGCTGCAGCGAGCAGGTCCCCGGTTCAAATCCCGGTCTGGGGGCCTTTCTGGGTGGAGTTTGCATGTTCTCTCCGTGCATGCGTGGGTTTTCTCCGGGTGCTCCAGTTTCCTCCCACAGTCCAAAAACATGCATGTTAGGCTGATTGGTAACTCTAAATTGACCCTGGGTGTGAGTGAAACAGGTCCCTCTTGTAAATGAGTCCCCGTGGCTCAACGAGGCTAGCCTGTATAAATAAAGGTTGAATGAAAAAAAATCCTTCCGTTCCCAGTCCTCCCCCGTCTCCACGGGTGTCCCCCAAGGCTCTGTTCTCGGACCCCTCCTCTTCATCATTTACCTCCTACCTCTAGGTCATATCTTCCGGAAATACGGCGTCCATTTCTACTGCTATGTTGATGACACACAGCTCTACTTGTCTACAAAACCAAACTCCACCCACCAACCTTCCATCCTCACCGACTGTCTCAATGAACTAAATCACTGGTTTTCTAACAATTTCCTTCAACTAAACAGTAACAAAACAGAAATCATTCTCCTTGGTACCAAAAACTCTATTTCAAAATCAGAACATCTTCTCGTCCCCCTTAACAACTCTCTGCTTTCCCTCTCCCCTCAGGTCAAGAGTCTCGGTGTCATCCTCGACACCACTCTCTCCTTCACCTCACACATCAACAATGTTACGCGGTCTGCCTATTTCCACCTCCGAAATATTAACAGTCTCCGTCCTTCTCTCACACTCCGCTCCACAGCCGTCCTGGTGCACAGTCTTGTGACTTCCCGTATTGACTACTGCAACTCCCTTCTCTATGGCCTCCCCAACAAATCTCTCCACAAGCTACAGATGGTCCAGAACTCAGCTGCCCGTGTCATCACTCAAACCTCCTATAACCACATCACTCCTGTCCTGCAGCAGCTCCACTGGCTCCCGGTTAAATCACGCATCATCTTCAAAATTCTACTTCTCACGTTCAAAGCTATCCACAACCTTGCCCCTCCTTATCTATCTGACCTCCTACAAATCTCCATCCCATCACGCTCTCTCAGATCCTCCTCTTCGCTACATCTCCATGTACCCTCTGCCCGCCTCTCCACCATGGGGAGCAGGGCCTTCACCTGCTCTGCCCCTCACCTCTGGAACGCTCTACCGCCAGACCTTCGAAACACCACCTCCCTTTCTCTGTTCAAGACTGCTCTGAAAACACATCTCTTTAGACTAGCTTATCATTAACTTTACTAAATGTATTTTAAATTATTTTGTATTTTATATTCTTTATGTATTTTATATTTCAATTTGTTACTGCTGATGTTTGAACTGTTTGTTTGTTAAGTGTCCTTGGGTGTCCTGAAAGGCGCTTTTAAATAAAATGATTATTATTATTATTATAATTATTATAAAGGAAAGTCTTAAGCCCAGTCTTAAAACTGGACAATGTCAGCCTCACAGACAGAAACTAGAAGTTGGTTCCACAAGAGAGGAGTCTGATAACTGAAATATCTTCCTCCCATTCTGCTTTTGGAAACTCTAGGAACAGCGAGTAAGGCTGCAGTTTGAGAGTGAAGTGCTCTGTTAGGAAAATGTGAAACAATAAGATCTGTAATATAAGATGGAGCTAGGTTGTTGAGAGCTTTGTAGATTAGATGCAAGATTTTGAACTCAATTATGGATTTGACAGGGAGCCAATGGAGAGAATCTAAAACTGGAGAGATATGATCTCTCCTACTAACTCCAGTTAATACTCTGACAGCAGCATTTTGGATCAACTGAAGACTTTTAAAGAAGTAAGATAACAAACCATTGCAATAATCCAGTCTAGACATGACAAATGCTGAACCCCTTTTTCTGCATCATTTTTTGATGAGATGTTTCTAATTTTAGTGATATTACGCAGGTGGAGGAAGGCAATTCTAGTAAAATTTTTAATATAGGGGATATGACATGTCCTGATCAAAAATAACACCAATATTTTTAACATTATAGCTGGAGGCCACATTAAAGCCACCCAAGAAGGGCGAAAAACTGAATTTTTTATTCCTAAGATGCTCAGGTCCAAAAACTAAAACCTCAGTCTTGTCTGTGTAATAATATATAGGCGCTTATCAGTTTACTGATTTACCTATATTTTAGATGTAAATTGGCAGGGTTTAGACTGACACAAAAATACATCATTAATTAAACGAGTTCTCTCTTTTTCAGGTTAATACCAATAATTCTGTTACTTAGTGATGATAATGTAAAGACATGAAACGTCAATTTATGAACTGAATCATTTAATTAACAAATCATTGAATTACATCACACATTTGTACATGTTTGGATCGATCGAAATTTCCTATAACTAACTGTTCACAGATTAAAACATAGGAACAACAGGACACAAGTTATCGATCTTATAATAACTTATATCACTGCAGGCATTTAGCTTAAGTTTACTGTCTTAAAATAAGAAAGTTTCAGGAGGAAGATGAAGGATGAGGAGAGGTACTATCTTGATGTGTTTTAACCAGAAACATGGCAGCCCTCCGGCCGATCTCGGCTACACGTTGGTACACTTGGCAAAGCATTTGACGACTTTGTTACCTCGTGAAGACGGTCAGTCTCCCTCGGTCCAGTTGGTCAGTTCGTTTACCTTTCTTCAGCGTCTCCAGACGTGTGCCAAGACTCGGGCCGTAGTAACGCACGTCCTGGTTTGAGTTTCAGAATAAAACTATCCTTGGAGGAAAATTCATTCAGATGGAGCTTTCCAGCTCTTGAAGATGACTTACAACTTGGCATGTTATAAGTCTTTAACTGCGTGTTGACCAGACAATCATCAGTTCTTTGGAGAAGACCATAGTTTGAGACTTATTCCAGCAGACTCTTCTGCTCAGACAGGAGGTTTTGACAGTGAGAGAGAGACAGAACGCATGAAGGTCAGCTTAGAAGAACAGATAGACTTTGTTTTAGGAGAAGACAGAAAGTTAGACGCCAAACACTTGATTAAAGCTGTTTCTAACTTCTAACAAACTGAGGAGTTCAGTCTGACATATTAATTCACTTTCACCGTTTGATTCATCATATGAAGTGATCAACATTTTGAAATATCATAAAACATGATCAAACAATGACAAGTTATTCTCAGAATTAATTCTGAATTAACACACATTAAAAGGAAGTCTCTTCTGAAATAATGTGTTTTGATTCAAATAAATTTAACAAAATAGTGTCAATGTCTTTTTACTGAAAGTATCAGTGAAAAGGTGTCACTGGGACAGTTCAGAGACAAAGGTGTATCAGAGACCACCGTCTGGATCACTACATCTGTGTTCAAAAGCAGAAAATTTAGGGTTAGCCAGGTTTTTATGTCTTTAAGACATGCTTGCAGTCTAAGTAGCTGATTGGATTCCTTTGGTTTCATGGACAAATATAACTGTGTATCATCAGCATAACAATGAAAATTTATCCCATGTTACATTACCTAACGGAAGCATATATAAATTAAAGAGTATTGGTCCAAGCACTGAACCCTGAGGAATTCCATGATTAACTTTGGTGTATGATGAAGATTCATTATTTACATTTACAAATTTTTAATGACTGATTTTTAATTACTTTTAATGACTGGGTAGATTGGAGCAAGTTTTTTTTTTCTTTTTCTTTGCATGTTAAGAGGTGTTACCAAAGAGCATCCGCTGCAGATTCAGACAGTGTAATTAAACTGGTCCTGAATGCACCGTTTCTGTGTGCAGCATTACATGTTCCACAAAGCTGCATGTGAGCAGAAATCTTTTACGGACAGAAAACAAACAAGCTTTTAAAACACCTTTAAAAAACTGTGAGATAGTTTAACAGTGGCCTGAAGTAGCACACTGGCCAATGGAACATTTTGTGGTATTTACAGACGTGCACGCAGCAGCCGGCATCCTGTTTGCAAGCTGGACTACCTATTGTNTCTTTTTCAACCCATATTCAACTGAATAGAATGCAAAGACAATATATTTAATGTTCGAACGGAGAAACTTTATTTTGTTTTGCAAATAACCATTAACTTAGAATTCAATGGCAGCAACACATTGCAAAAAAGTTGGCACAGGGACATATTTACCACTGTGTTACATCGCCTTTCCTTTTAACAACACTCAGTAAACGTTTGGGAACTGAGGAGACCAATTTTTGAAGCTTTTCAGGTGGAATTCTTCCCCATTCTTGCTTGATGTACAGCTTAAGTTGTTCAACAGTCCGGGGTCTCGTTCCCATTATATCTACGTGTATTCATATTTTTCTAAGTGGCTGTTGTGGTCGTTGGTTTAAAGCTCTGCCCGTGTTGATCTTTGATGTCAAGCTGCGAGAGCGTGCAGTCATTGCAAGACTTTATATAAAACGAACCACTGTGCAGTACACAATCAGTGGGGGTGGGAATGCATGACACCGCCTGGTATGAAACGAAGCCCCTAGATTTCAGCTTGGGAAATGCAAGTGTAGCAGTCAGCTGGATGAGAGGCTCAACACAGAGCTGCTGCGCCACTTTATTGATACCTGAGGATGATGTCATTATGCTGAAGGTGTCACCCGTCCCCCTTTTTTTCTTTTTCTTGCCTGCCCGTTTGCATTATCTTGCACGGACGTCTCAGCAGGCACGTTTATGGCGAATTCAGCCAAGAGTTGGTGTTTGGACAGATGGTAATGGTTCATGGTTGACAGGCTGAAAGGATGATGATGTCAACTGCGGAGAAAGCTTGTCTCTTGTTAATGAGCTTCCTACTGTCCACAAATCATGCTCTGGTCATGACACAGCTGCTCTGAGTTGGTTTCCTTCATAAGCAGAAGGCCGTCTTTCTCTTGTTCGCATTTAACACTAATACCACAGAGTCCCCTGTTCCTAAAATGAGTGTACGGATCATCTACTGTATGTCCTCAATGATTTTACTAGTTTGTCCTGAAATGTTACTTTGCATAATCATGTACCTGTGCTGATGTTTTTTTTAAATCATCTTTATGTCTTGGAGTTTTGATTACATATTGATTTCTGACAGCTAGAATATCACGTTTGTGCTTAATTGTAGTCATCCACTTCTTTTTGTTTCATACGTCTTGTGTGTTTTCATCAACATAACTTTGTCTGCCTCTCTTCCCTGTGTGTGTGTGTGTGTGTGTGTTTGTGTGCAGTCAGACCGTGGACCTGCTGATGCAGGAGTCAGGCTGCAGACTGGAGCACCCCTCGGCTTCCAAGTTCCGCAACCATGTCATGGAGGGGGAGTGGGACAAGGTTGGGTTGATTTGACATAAATGCAGAATTTGACATTTATTTATTTATTTTATTTTGTAATTTCTTTTATTTTTATTGCCTGCAGCTGAAAGGAGAAGGTGTTCTATTTTTTATGTGTGTGGCCACCTGTCTGTCACCAAAATAGCCCTTGAACCCATCCATTATCTTTACCTGCTTCTTTCTTTTCGGGTTACGCGAGTCACTGGTGCCTATGTGCAGCTATCACTGTGCGAGAGGTGGGGGACACCCTGTACAGGTCTCCAGTCCATCTCAGGGACACAGAGACAAACGAGACAAACAACCATTCATTCACTCACTCACACCAAGGGACAATTTAGAGTTACCAATCAGCCTAACATGCATGTTTTTGGTCTGTGGGAGGAAACAGGAGTACCTGGAGAAAACCCACGCTTGCACGGAGAGAACATGCAAACTCCACTCAGAAAAGCCCCGGCCCGGGATTTGAACTGGCGACCTTCTCGCTGAGCGGCGACAGCTCTACCAGTTGTGCCACCGTGCTGCCATCTCTTGAACCCTTGGACAAATTTTAATGAAACTGGAAGAAAGTAAGCATAGGGTGTACATTTCCATGGATGCCACAGGCAACTGACATTAAGAACTACAAAAATGGCTATAACTCAGCCAACTGTACAGCTATTGTACTAAATATTAGTGTAGAAGTAGCTCAGCATATAACACCTGGTATTATTGCACATCTTTTCTTCAAACCTTCACCCCAAAAATACACTACATGCGGTCCAGCTCCGCTCCGCAGGTCGCAGCTGTGCGAGTGCAATTTCCACTTCCTCCGCTCAGCTCAGGTCCGCCTGGATGCGCCGCTCTGAGACGCATGCGCGGGAATTGCGAGATCGCGCGATAAATCAAGTGATAAATAAGTAAGTCAGAACAAAACAATTCATTCGGTGGAAGAAGGAGAACAACAGTAGAGACTGCTGCCTTGATCTTCTCTCGTAAATGAGCGACAGGACATGGTTTGAGCAACAGGAAGTGATGTATTACATTTCAGAATAAAATACTTTATTTATTTATTTCTTGTATTGCGTTTGTAGGCGTAGTCATAAATGATAGTTTGAAAGCATTTTTGTACAAATAAATCCGTATAGAGCTAGGATTAGTCCGCCCGTGGTGATTTTATTTTGTAAATACGGAAGTTGTGCTCGTTCCTTTTCCTGTTGGTGCGACGTAATCTTCAAAAGTTGACTCCGGCACAGCTCCGGCGTCCGGCAGAAATAGAAAATTTCTAATTTTGACGGACTGCCGTCCGCTCTCCGCAGCTCGCCGCCGCCGTGCGGAGCCAGTGTAAATTCTCTCATTGATTATAATGGGTGCGTATTTGCTGCGGAGGTCGGACCGGAGCGGGGCGGAGCCGTAACGCATGTAGTGTATTTTTGGCGTAAGAGTCAGCACTGTCGGTCTGTTAGCAAAATATTTCATGAACCACAGGGTGGAATTTAATCAAACTTCCAATAATCCTTGGATGTACGTCTACAACTTCACTTTCAGAATCAAATTCAATATGGCTGTTACTAACAACTGACATTGGCCAATGCTCACAAATGTTAATAATAGAAAAATTTACAATAAACTTTGATGTGATAATAATTAGGGGTGCAGAAAAAAACGCGTTTAATTTTATATTTTTTCCGCTCCTACTCCTGAGCATACTGCATATTGCATTACGTGTCTGCTCGGCCGCCGTAGAATTTTGGCCGTGTAGGCCACCATACAGCAAGCTAGTTAGCCAGCTCCTTGTATCTGAATGGAGCCTCTTTGAAAATTAATTTCAGATCCTACAATGTTCTGGGGGAAGACGGAGCTTAACAAGAGAACGGTTGTTTGCAAGAAGTGTCAAATAAAGTACAGTATTTTGGAAATACGATAAAATGTGCACAAGATGAAAGTGAAAGCAGCCGACCAGCGAAGTCTGCAACAAACTTCCATCTGATTCTCCAACAGCTGTGAAGATTTCTCTCTCCATTTCCTGTTATATCACAAAGAATTTATGAGCAAACAGCTCAGTGGAAGTTGAGGGGTTTAGTTTTATTTTTAATGCGCTGGAAGCAACGTACTGTACGTTATTCCTTCATGCAGATAAAGCTCCACACAGCTCCAGCATGAAACAAGAATAACATGGGAGAAGTTCTGATGCAGCTCAAAGGTAACTGTTATTTCTCATATTATACTAACACTTATATTATACTAAAACTTAAAGATTAGACAAGTTGTACAACAAACTTAATGTAATTTGTCTTTTAACAGGTTGAAGATGAGACATATCTCCTGGAGCCAGTTCTAAATGATACAATTCATGGTTTATAAATTAGTACAGAAAATATTTCGTATAAACTTGCTCAGGTTTTAAGATTTACTAAACATGAATCAATATGGTTGAAAAATCTGTGAAGTCTGTATTTTAATCAGTAATCAGAACATCTTCTCGTCCCCCTTAACAACTCTCTGCTATCCCCCTCCCCTCAGGTCAAGAGCCTCGGTGTCATCCTCGACACCACTCTCTCCTTCACTTCACACATCAACAATATTACTCGGTCTGCCTATTTCCACCTCCGTAATATTAACCGTCTCCGTCCTTCTCTCACACCCCGCTCCACAGCCATCCTGGTGCACAGTCTTGTGACTTCCCGTATCGATTACTGCAACTCCCTTCTCTACGGCCTCCCCAACAAATCTCTCCACAAGTTACAGATGGTCCAGAACTCAGCTGCCCGTGTCATCACTCAAACCTCCTACTATAACCACATCACTCCTGTCCTGCAGCAGCTCCACTGGCTCCCGGTTAAATCACGCATCATCTTCAAAATTCTACTCCTCACGTTCAAAGCTATCCACAACCTTGCCCCTCCTTATCTATCTGACCTCCTACAAATCTCCATCCCATCACGCTCTCTCAGATCCTCCTCTTCACTACATCTCCATGTACCCTCTGCCCGCCTCTCCACCATGGGGAGCAGGGCCTTCACCTGCTCTGCCCCTCACCTCTGGAACGCTCTACCGCCAGACCTTCGAAACACCACCTCCCTTTCTCTGTTCAAGACTGCCCTGAAAACCCATCTCTTTAGACTAGCTTATCACTAACTTTACTAAATGTATTTTTATCTTCCATTTTATATCCTTTATGTATTTTATATTTCAATTTGTCGCTGATAATGTTTGCTCTGTATTACACTGTGTTGGTTTGTTAAGTGTCCTTGGGTGTCCTGAAAGGCGCTTTTAAATAAAATTATTATTATTATTATATTATTTTATGTTGAGGTTACCGGTAATATACTATGTGTGGTTAGGCTGAAGTCTGTTTACTTTTGTATTTCTATATTTTGAATTATTTGTCTTTGATGGACTGGAGACCTGTCCAGGTGTACCCCCCCTCTCACATGGTGATGACTGGACATGGACATCAGTGACCCCCGTGACTTGAAAAGGAAGAAGTGGTTAAAGATAATGGATGTATGAATTATTTGTTACTAGATTTTTATTTTATTGTTTTAGATAAATCCAGGCAACTAAGCTAACCCAATACTGGTCATTTAAGTTACAGAATTGTATGTACTCCTGTATTATTTGTTCCTATTTTTGGTATTAATATCAAATGAGGCAAAAAGACTTGATACAGTAAAATAACCTAAAATTGTTCTGTTTACATTGTTGTTTATTCTTTTCAGCTTGTCAGTTACATAACTGAAACTAAATTTATGACAATTTCAATAGAAAAATCGATTTTGTATTGAATCGTTACAACAAAAATCGGAATCGAATCGATTCACCGGACACTTAGAGATTCGCACCCCTAATAATAATAATATGCTAAAATAAACTCGCAACAAATACTCCCAGCACTTACACATCTCGCTGTGTCTCGTTTTTCCATGAGATTGCTCATATTGTCCTTTTTTAAAAATTAAACCAAAATATCAAATGGTTTTAGTCTTAAACTCTGACATGAACCACAGTGGGTGCTTTTATTTTATTAAACCAAACCCAATCATCTTCTTACTGTACATTGTTGAATGCAGCATATAAGTAAATTCTTTAAGTTGTTAACTTTCTGCTTCAGTTACATCATTTATAGACTGATAAATGGTTTGTAACCGAAACAGCACTACTGTGTGTTTGATCTTTTTACAGTTTGTTCACTGATGTGGAATGTGAAACCTATAAAGTTCATATCGGCACATTCTAATAGTTTAAAATAATTTTTTGATTGTTTTATTTCTTTCTTGTTAATCATCAGACTTTGCTTTGTAAGCCTTTTCCAAGTACAAATCTGTACACAAACAGAGCTTGAAAAAACTGAGACTTTATTAAAAATGTATTTTCTGAAATGATTAACCTAATTCTGAAGTCGGGGCTAAAAAATTTACTGCAAGCGTGTGCCAAGAGGTTGTAAATTTGTGTGTGTGGGAGATTTGGTTTGTTCTCTTAACTCATCAGAACTTCACAAGCAGCTTATTCATCTTTATTTGTGATTCCTAAAATGTGTTTTGCCTGCAGTTTGTCAAATGTAGCCTGAAGTTTGTTGATTAAAAAAAAAAGGTTTGATTGTGTAATTGATTACAATGTTGTAAACAAAAGCATCAGCTTTATAGTAAAAGCTTCCCCTGTTTAACAACAAATTAAACCTTTACTTCCTATTTTTGATCATATATATTTTTCTTGTCTGTGTCATGGAACCTGCTGAGCTTACCATTTCTCTCCCTCTGTCTCTCCCCTCCATCATGATCTCTTTGTTTTGGATCAGGCTGAGAACGATCTGAATGAACTCCGAACACTGATGCATTCTCCAAATGCTATTGTGGTAAGCTCCCTTTTGCTCTGAACTGGACTGAACGACAGCCAGCCAGCAGACACAGCTGGCGGTTCCAGAAAGGATCGTATTATAAAACCGGTCCCTGTTGGGGAAAAATGAAAGTCTGAAATGTTCTAGATCAAACCCCAGAAATAGCTGAGTCAGAAATGAAGTGCAGAGCAGGTTTAGGGAGCAAGTATGTACATTTCTAGCCTGGCCCTCGCCTTCCTGCACAGCTCCGCTCAATTCTCATTTCCCTTCACTGCACAGTCTGGGATTCCTCCCATAGACAACGATTTCTCCGGCCGATTTTTGACCGGACCAATCAGAGAGCAGAAGGCGGAGTTTTGAACGACGTCGACTGACGTCGTCATTCAAAATGGCTGCCGCCACGAAGGAATTTTCAATAAAACAAGGTAAAAAACTATTATTTCTCTGCTGAGAAAAAATATATTTCATAGCTGACGTTATATCAGAAGTGTTCCTGAGCAATCAGAGAGCAGAAGGCGGAGTTTTGAACGATGTCGACTGACGTCGTCATTCAAAATGGCTGCCGCCACGAACGAATTTTCATCAAAACAAGGTAAAAAACTATTATTTCTCTGCTGAGAAAAAATATATTTCATAGCTGACGTTATATCAGAAGTGTTCCTGAGCTTAACAGTTCCTAAATCAATTCACGAAATGGTCAAATCTGCTGGATATTAAATAGTTTCGGTTTGATATTTTCCAAACAGCCTCGGGTGCGCTACGAAAATAAATGATAAAAAATCGAATTTTATCTCAAATGTTTCATCTAGGCCAACAGTCAGTAAATTAAAGACATATAATTACACACTGGTGGCAGAAAAAATATCCACCGAGTGGTTTCTGAGCAATTTATCTGATAGCCTGGACCTCGCCAGGCTAAACTAACAAAACTCTGCCTCCTGTTCTCTGATTGGTCCATTCAAAAATCTCCAGGAGAAATCGTTTTCTATGGCAGAGATGCCAGACCCTAGTCCAAAGCGAAGTGAAGGACAAGGGTCTGGTTTAAACCAGGCTAGTACATTTCTTTTGAAGCAGAATAATTATTTTACATTTTCTTCTGGTTGGTAGTTTTTATTCTGTCTGCTAATTATTAAATACACTTCACTCAAAGTTTGTTTTATTACGTTTTTTTATTTTTTTTATTACTGTAGTTAATTGTCTACTGTTATTGTTGTCTGTACTTTATATATTCTGTCTGGAGCAGGTACCTCTTGTAAATGAGTCCCCATGGCTCAATGAGGCTAGCCTGTATAAATAAAGGTTGAATGAATGAATGAATCACTAGTAAGTAGATTTATATAATTATTAGGTGTGTCACAATAAACAGTAAATCAATTAATCGCATGATAAATCAAAATTATAATCTTATTTTCATTTATGGGCTTTGTCATTTCTTCATTGCTATCTTTCTACTGGACACTGGATCAACTCCGGTGTTCTCTACAGACTCCTCACTTTCTCTTTTCTCTTTAAAATCTGTTTTAATGATCCAGAATCATGTTTTTGGATTGTTAAAAGCAGCTAAGCTGAGAAGCTAAGCTAACAGGCTGACCTCTGGGGAAAAAAACCTCCCGTCTTGTCGAAGCTCCAAAATTCACATTGAAACTGAAACCTGTGCCTTCATGTAAAAGTTTTTTTTTTTTTTTCCGGCAAACAGAAGCTGAGAACTTGTTTACTGATTTTTTTTTATTTTATTAAAAGCTTTGTGTGACAAATGCTATGCTAAAGAGCTCAAACCACACCAGAGTGTCTGCCATTTTGAGAACCGAAAAACAGGAAGGAGAGACAGTCCATGTCACGTCAAGGGGCCTCCATCCCATTTTACTTAGAGTTACGCTGCTCGCTCCCTCACTATCCATCCTTTGGTTCAAAAAGTCTTATACTGCCATCCAGTGTTAAAAAAACACAAAAATTAACCAACATTTCTTCTTAAATTTGACAATAATTACTAATTATTGTCAAATTTCAAACAATATTATTGTTTATTGCAATAATTTCTGAGACAATCGCCCAGCAATTTTTTTTATTGTGACAGGCCTAATTATAACAAAAGTTTGTATTGTTTTAGTTTGGGAACTCTGTTCAGTCCACTGCTCTGTCATACACAGATCCCAGAGGAGTTTTATTGAACATTTGCATGGTTTATTTTACCCTGTGTAATGGGTTTGAGACTGCGTTTGTGTCACTGCCACCATTAGCTAACAGCTGTTCTTGTTGGTCATTTACATGTTCCACTGGTGTATCACAGTGTAGCTGAAGCGTTCAGGGATGTGTTGGTTTCTGCACGGTCTTTGTAGGAGTACAGGGTGTGGGTGGATGTTGTCTTGAATTTATGCGTGGTCGTTTTAACTCCGTTTGCATCGCTTGTCAGGGTGTGCTGTGCTGCATCCCCGAGATAAGGCGGGCATTTATTGCCACAGATGTCACTGCTGACTCGCAGTGATCAGTAAACAGTCTCTTGTTGTCAGCATTAAAGAATAAATTTGAGGATGTTGACATTCCTCTGAGCTTTGAGTACATCTAAAATATTATTGGAATGAGAACAATGCGTTTCTAATGGTTTAATGTTTTGTTCTATCAAACAGTGGCATAAATACTGCTGTGTACCAGAATGTGTCTCATGTTGTAGATTAGTAT
Organism: Garcialebias charrua; assembly: GCA_038048925.1. Classification (NCBI taxonomy): domain Eukaryota; kingdom Metazoa; phylum Chordata; class Actinopteri; order Cyprinodontiformes; family Rivulidae; genus Garcialebias; species Garcialebias charrua. The sequence continues at coordinate 1,022 of JBBPBX010043315.1, read as the reverse complement.
TTAGCAACCGCTTTTAAATATGATTTAAGTTATACAGATCAGTTTTTACGTCAGCATTTGAAATCTCAAAACTGTCATCAATCTTTCATCCTTCGATGTTGGGTTTGGCTTTTATAAATGATCTTCTTTGTCTCTTTTTCTCCCTCTCAGCGTATGAAGTTCCTGCTGCTGCAACAGAAGTACTTGGAGTATCTGGAGGACGGCAAAGTGCTGGAGGCTTTGCAGGTTCTCAGAGGAGAGCTGACGCCACTCAAATACAACACAGATCGCATCCACGTGCTCAGCGGGTACTTTTTGTTATTAGCACTGATTTCATGGCAGTCGTCAGATCATTGACCCCGTCGACACAAACACAAACTGTCAAAGTCTTAGATACTTCAGTGACTATAAATAATACCTCTCAACAACCACAGCTATTTATAAAAAGGAAGTCCATTTGATGCTTAGCGGCTTGATCTACTTGTGCCAAATTGGACACGTATTAAATAAATGTTATTTTGGTAACAAGACAACTCTGTCATAGAAGCTCTTGTCATAATGTCAGAGATAGTTCATTTAGGCTGGGATAGTGTAATAGGTCGACAGTTTTATTCTATCCAGTTCTCAATAAAAAAGGAAAATGTTTTGGTTTCTCAGTATGAACATTAAATCATAGAGCCGCATGCTTTTGCTATTAGTGGTTTGCTCAAATGTTGACATTAATTTTTCTCACGTGACGTTTAAGTGTGTTGAAGCTACACGAGACCTGGCTCAAGAGCTCCAGGTTTAGATCATGTAAATGTGACTTTTTGCTCCACTGCTGTTATGTTTTCAAGTAGCTCTTTAGATTTACAGAAACACCCATAGATTCTAACGTTTGGAGTTGTTTCCTCCTCTGCAGGGCTTTTTCTCTTTATCTCGTGTATATTTTTAATTTTCCAAGTGTTTTGACTGTGAGTCTAAATGCTTTCTGACACCTTGTTGGGCTTAGATCACTATGTGCTGCTCAAACAGGTTTTTGTCAAAATTAGGCCAGGTTTATA
>JBBPBX010043314.1:0-15687 GCA_038048925.1 Garcialebias charrua | reverse complement strand
ATACGTATATATATATACTGTATATATATATATATATATATACACACTACATTGCCAAAAGTATTCGCTCACCTGCCTTGACTCACAAATGAGCTTAAGTGACATCCTGTTTCTAATCCATAGGGTTCAATATGACATTGGTCCATCCTTTGCAGCTAGAACAGCTTCATCTCTACTGGGAAGGCTGTCCACAAGGTTTAGGAGTGTGTTTATGGGGACTCCTGACCTTAAAGGTGCTATGTGTAACTTTCTGTAGAGCACAGAACTTAGAAATATTTTCAACAGGCAAAGTATTCTGATCCCTCCCCCTCAGAGCCATATATGGCCCCCCTTGCTCTGCTGAAATTCAAATTCAAGCTCTGTTTTTATTGGCTGGTTACAAACTCTGTTTTTATTGGCTGGTTACAAACTCTGTTTTTATTGGCTGGTTAACGGCGGGTCACTCTGTGTTTTTAGTGTTTTTATAAATGCTGATAGAGAAGCAAGGGGACTATAGTTTTTTTCAGAGATTACTTTGTCTAACATCAGTCTGTCAGTAGATAGTGACAGAGTGAAGAAATATGTTAAAAATATATTGTTAGAAAAGTTACAGACTGCACTACAAAGTTACATAGTGCAGCTTTAAACACATTCTTCCAGAAGCACAATTGAGAGGTCACATAATGTTGGAGGAGAAGACCTGGTTCTCAGTCTCTGCTCTAATTCACCCCAAATGTGTTCTGTCAGGTTGAGGTCAGGACTCTGTGCAGGCCAGTGAGTTCATCCACACCAGACTCTGCCATCCATGTCTTCATGGACATTGCTTTGTGCACTGGTGCACAGTCATGTTGGAAGAGGAAGAGGCCATCTACAAACTGTTCCCACAACGTTGGGAGTATGGAATTGTCCAAAATGTCTTGGTAAGCTGAAGCAGTCCGGGTCCCTTTCACTGGAACTGAGAGGCCAAGCCCAGCTACTGAAAAACAACCCCACACCATAATCCCCCCTCCACCAAACTTTAAACTTGGCACAATGCAGTCAAGACAAGTGCTGTTCTCTTGTCACCTGCCAAACCCAGACTCATCCATCAGATTTCCAGATGGAGAAGTGTGATTCGTCACTCCAGAGAACGAGCCTCCACTGCTCTAGAGTCCAGTGTTGTCGTGCTTTACACCACTGCATCCAACACTTTGCATTGTACTTGATGATGTATGGCTTGGATGCAGCTGCTCAACCATGGAAACCCATTCCATGAAGCTCTCTGCGCGCACTGTTCTTGAGCTAATCTGAAGGCCACATGAAGTTTGGAGGTCTGTAGTGATTGACTCTGCAGAAAGTTGGCGACCTCTTCAGCATCCGCTGACCCCACTCCGTCAGTTTACATGGCCTACCACTGAGTTGCTGTCATTCCCAAACACTTCCATTTCCTTATAATACAGCTGACAGTTGACTGTGGAATATTTAGGAGGAAATTTCACGACTGGATTTGTTGCAGGTGGCGTCCTATCAGTTCCATGCTGGAATTCACTGAGCTCCCAAGAGCGACCCATTCTTTCACAAATGTTTTAAAAACAGTCTGCATGCCTTGGTGGTTCGTTTTATACACTTGTGGCCATGGAAGTGATTGGAACACCTGATTCTGATCATTTGGATGGGTGAGCGAATACTTTTGGCAATGTAGTGTATATATACTTTGTAGATATAGATATATATAGGCAGATAGATAGATTGATAGATAGATAGATGGATGTTTAGATAGATGTTTTAGAAGCACACAGATGTTTAACAACCTGTTAAAATATACCAAAATGCAGGAATGCACATCTACTTTATTCAAAAATTTCTGGGGGAGGACCCCCCTACCCCCACCCACTATATGCGTCCCAGCATCAATCAGTTTACAATTTAAGCCTTGTGACTTGGTCTTACTACTGCTATTATGATTCTGTTTAGTTTTCTGTAAAGAGTAATAATTTATAATAATTTGAAGAAGTGGCAATACATTTATGTTCATTATGTGAATAAGTAAAGTTTTAAAGTAATCGTTGACACTGTTAATTTTGGAATAAACAAATATTAATTAAGTGTGTCTTGAATGAAAAATAACCCATGTTTAAAAGTATAAACATTGTATTAACACTATTAAAGAACAGGTCTTAAGTATTTATGTTACACAAATATTTCCAATGCATTAAAGAGACAAATTGAAGAAAATAATTGAATAAACATGAGGGTTATGAGGGTGCCCCTGATACTGTTGTCCCTTTTTCTGTCCCTGAACCCAAAAAAGTTTGAGAACCCCTGATCTAAACTAATGCTGGCTGATGATAATGAGGTCAGAAGAGCTAGAAGAAAATATAACGTAAAAAGTAAGACTATTTCAGGGAGTCTTGACTTATTTTTACTTACATTTGAACCATTAAGGAAGTTACCAATAGCCAGCAGAGTGGTTAAAATGTATCTGAGTGTTTTGTTTTTCTCTAACTGGTCCATTCCCTCTTTCAGGTCTTGCAAAGGTTCTGCCACTTCCTAAAAGAAAGAAAGAAAAAAAAAACACATCCTCACTCTTAAATTCATATGATTTCTGGTCTCCATGCCTCCTAAAAATGAAATAAAAGCTGGGTAGCTTATGGAGCTTAACTTGATAACTTTTAGTTATGTAACAAGTGAGGAGACAGTACTGTGTCCAACCTTCTCCAGAAGCTCATAGTCCATCTTGAACGCCCACAGCTGCAGACGAGCTGACAGCTCGGTGATGGAGGAGAGGGTGAGCAGGAACTGCTCTGCACTGCCCAGAGGAATGTCCGGGTTCATCAGCTGAGCCTCCTGGATCTTCTGCTTCTCTTCCTCCGTGGGGATCATTGTGAGGATTTTCTAGAAGGACGAGATGAGAAGATGTGGCTTAGAAAGTCATTTATCAAAAATATATAGTTTTATCTACCTGTATCAGATTTGTACATGGTATGTCTGTATATTTGTAGCTCAGGTTTTCTAAGCTGTTTCCCCCCAAAGTTGTCTGACATCTGAACTTTTAACCTTGCTTTTGTTGTCCTGCTGCAAATACCTTCAGAGGGAAAAAAAATCTTGGGAGGAATCTCCTCTCTGCTGAAAATAAACTCGGGCAGAAGCTCTAAACAGCAGCTTATATAACTAAAGTATGCAGGATTAACTGTTACCTGCTGATATGAAGTCCTTCAAATACCAATCATTCAGTTTTTAACATGAACTCAACATAACCTCTGATAACCATCCATGAAAAAGGTTACATATGCAGCCAGACAAATCTGTCAAAAATATCCACTGTGACAAACTTTGTGTAACAGATGAACAAGAAATGGTACCAGGGCACCATTTGAATACTACGGAAGCGTATTGCATTCAACCATGATTTTTTATTTTTTTTGGAGCTTATGTAGTAATCACGTGATATTATGTAGTAAAAACATGATAATTATGTAGTAAAAATGTGATACTATGTAGTAAAAACGTGATACTATGTAGTAAAAACGTGATACTATGTAGTAAAAACGTGATAATTATGTAGTAAAAACGTGATACTATGTAGTAAAAACGTGATACTATGTAGTAAAAACGTGATACTATGTAGTAAAAACGTGATACTATGTAGTAAAAACGTGATAATTATGTAGTAAAAACGTGATACTATGTAGTAAAAACGTGATACTATGTAGTAAAAACGTGATACGTATGTATAGATGTAGCATTCGCGTAGCCAGTATTTTAGGAGGGGCAGTTCCTTTAAATATATAATAGACCGGCAAAATGCCACATGCCTCATAGCACAATGGACAACGCGTCTGCTCTCCACTCCAACATCCCAGGTTCGAATCCAACCTGGTTGAACTTGCTTTCCTTTTTTTTTAAATTGGATAAATAAAATAAAAAAGGAATTTATGTTAACCACAGGCAACACAGAACTTGTGTTGTGCGGGAGTTGTAGGCGGGACCACAACTCCCGCACAACACAAGTTCTGTGTTAGGAGAGGTGGAAAGAGTGTGTATAAATGTAGCGTTAGTGCAACCAGTATTTCAGGAGGGACGGTTCCTTTAAATACATAGTAGACCAGCAAAATGCCACATGCCCCATGGCACAATGGAGTGCGCATCTGCTCTCCACTCCAATGACCCAGGTTCGATTCTGGCCTGGTTCAACTTATTTTACTTTTTATTTATTGGATAAATAAATAAGAAAGAAAGGAATTTGTGTCGAACCGGTTAACACCATAGACTTAATATGCCTGTGGTTAACACAAATTCCTTTTTTATTGTATTTATCCAATAAAAAAATTAAAAAAGTGAAATAAGTTCAACCAGGTCGGATTCAAACCTGGGTCGTTGGAGTGGAGAGCAGACGCGTTGTCCATTGTGCTAAGAGGCATGTGACATTTTGCTGGTCTATTATATATTTAAAGGAACCACCCCTCCTAAAATATTGGCTACGTGAATGCTACATCTATACATACGTATCACGTTTTTACTACATAGTATCATGTTTTTACTACATAATTATCATGTTTTTACTACATAGTATCACATTTTTACTACATAGTATCACGTTTTTACTACATAGTATCACGTTTTTACTACATAGTATCACGTTTTTACTACATAATTATCACGTTTTTACTACATAATATCACGTGATTACTACATAAGCTCCAAAAAAAAATTTCATGGTTGAATGCAATATGCTTCCGTAGAATACACTTTAAGACCGCAGATTATATAAAAACCAAAGCTTACCTCAATGCCTTCCTTGTTTAGAGCATACTCATCAAAGTTAAGAATAGCTGTCTTTATTGTGCGAGGAGGAGGTAAAACCGTTAGTCCAATGTTTATTGCGTTGCTGCGTTTTGAACCCAGGACAATGGTCTCTTGTCGTTTGCCATCGATTGCTGCTTTCTAAGAGATGTGGAAAAAATGTGAGATTATTATTTGAACCAGTTTACCAGTTTAGACAATATGTGCAGCATTAGTTCTATTAATATCAGGAGGCATTTATGGAAATGTACAGTGTAGTAAGGAGTTCCTTATTTTTCTCTGTAAGAATATGGAAAAAGTTACACTATTTATTTAAAAGCTACTTTATGGTCGTTTTTTATGACAACCTTTGTAGTGATATTTTACAAATTGATCTACTGATGACACCATCTCCACTGCCCTCCACACTGCTCTGACCCACTTAGAACTCCCCAAGTCCTCTGTCAGGAAGCTTTTTGTCAACTTTATTTACACTTTTAACACTATTCTTCCTGACATCCTGGTGGACAAGCTGCCTGCACTAGACTTTCCTCTGCCACTTGTGCATGGATCAAGGACTTCCTTACAAACCGTCCTCAGTCTGTAAAGACTGGTGCATGCAGCTCCTCCACCTTGATGCTCAGCACTGACTCCCCTCAGGGCTGTGTGCTGAGCCCACTCCTATTCGCCATCTATACCCACGACTGCACTCCCTCTCATCCTACCAACATCATCATCAAATTTGGAGATGACACCACCCTGGTGTGACTTATAACTAGTGGAGATGAGTTGGCGTATAGGGAAGAGGTGCAGAGGTTGGCAAAGTGGTGTGCCAGGAACATCCTATCCCTCAACACAAATAGAACCTAGGAGGCAGTCATGGATTACAGGAAGAGCAAGGCTGCTCCTGCCCCACTCTACATAAAAGGCATGGAGTGTCCCCCAATTCAAACTCTTGGGGACTTGCATCTTAGAGAATTTTTCCTGGTCAGTCAACACCACAGTGATGGTTAAGAAGGCCCAGCAGCAAATCCACTTCCTGAGAGTACTTAGACAGAACAACTTGGAGACTAAGCTGCTGGTAATCTTCTATCCCTCCACCATAGAGAGTGGGATGCCATTACAGTGTGGTATGCTGGCTCCACCACTGAGAGGCTGCAGAGGATGATCATTACTGCTGAAAGAACAACTGGCTGTCCTTTGCCTTTGCACTATCTCTACCTCCCGCTGTCTCTTTAGGACAAAGAGAATCCTCCAAGACCATCTCCATCCTGGTCACCACCTACTCAGCCTGCTGCCCTCTGGCAGAGGGTACACGAGCATTAAGAGCAGCACAAACAGACTCAAAAACAGCTTCTTCTCATGAGCCATCCAGACTCTACATACCCGTTAAACTCTCTAAGTGCAAAAGGAAAGCGTAAGTACGCGCAATCATCCAGGTAAATACATTAAAAAATAGTTAAATCATGTCATCTGCAATATCCCTCTACTGCAATATGTTTGGTCACTCACGGGATATGCAATTTATTTAATCTGCTTCTACTACCTCACCTGTATTCTTCTGGCCAGTATGTCTCTGTGTTCAGAACTGATGTTTCTTGTCTTTAATGTTTGCACCGAATTGTTGTGTGTACAGTATTGTATATGTATGTTGTCTTTTTTTATTTTATGAATACACTGTCAGTTGAGGCACCTTCAGTTTCATTGCTCAGGCAGGGCAATGAAAATAAAGATTATTCTATTCTATTCTACACTACAATTTCAGCAATGAAAAACATTTCAATTGAACAATTTCACTTTTGTACAATTGTACAGTTGTACAATTCAGCTCTATAAAACAAACAGGCAGGTGCTAGACTTGTTTCTGAAACGAAGTAAAGAAATGGTATCTTCTGTGAGAACTCAAGAGTGTTAGGTGGTTTTGGACAGAGAGACAAGTATTATTGGGCAGCACGGTGGCACAACTGGTAGAGCTGCTGCCTCTCAGCGAGAAGGTTGCCGGTTCAAATCCCGGTCCGGGGCCTTTCTGGGTGGAGTTTGCATGTTCTCCCCGTGCATGCGTGGGTTTCCTCCGGGTACTCCGGTTTCCTCCCACAGACCAAAAAACATGCTTGTTAGGCTGATTGGTGACTCTAAATTGACCCTAGGTGTGAGTGTGAGAGTGGATGGTTGTTTGGTGTGAGTGAGACAGGTCCCTCTTGTAAATGAGTCCCCGTGACTCAACGAGGCTAGCCTGTATAAATAAAGGTTGAATGAATGAATGAATTGTTGGACAGTCTGCAGGCTTCCTGCAAAATAGAACAACTTTGCTTGTTTTTCTACTTAAACAAAAAATTAAACTTTGCCCAAGAGCGATAATTTTGAGAGCATATGGTTTTATAAAATATGCTAAGATGCTTTTATTTTAGCTTAGGATTCCAACATGTTTGGTGTAAATCTGACAGACTACAACCAAGAAAGCAAAGTGAAGCATGTGGGTGAGAGTGTGATGTATGGGGCTACATGCCTTTAAAAGGAGGAGATAGCATTAGATTTACAGACTCTATCCCTCCATTCATCCATCATCTGCTACTAGACCCAGAGTCGGGTCGTGGGTGCAGCAGATTGAGCAGGGAGGCCCAGACATCTCTTTCCCCAGCCACTTCTTCCAGCTTATCTGGGAAGATTTCAAGGTGTTTCCAGGCTAGCCGGGGAACAATCTCCAGCCTGTCCTGGCTCTTCCCCCAGGGTCTCATTCCAGTTGAACATGCCCAGAACACCTCCCTTCTGAGGCATTCAGGGGGCATCTTTACCAGATGCTCAAACCACCTCAACTGGGTTCTATTGATGTGGAGATGCAGCAGCCCCACTACAAGTTTCTCCTAGATAACTGAACTTCTCAATCTTTCTCTAAGGAAAACAGCTACCCTCCAGAGAAAAGTCATCTTGACCTCTTGTATCCACAAACTCATTCTTTTGGTTACTAACCAGAGTTTGTAACCATTGGTGAGGGTAGGAACAAAGACTGACCAATAAACAGAGAGCTTTGCCTTATAACTCAGCTTTCTCTTCTTCAGAATCAAAATCAGAATAAGCTTTGTTATCTTTGTACCAGGATACAGTGAAATTATGTTCGTACTGTCGTCAAAAAGATGGACAGAGTGCATGTTGCTGCTGCTGTAATAGCACGGCACCTTATTCTTTATCAGAATACTTTTAGATAGAACAAGATAAGAGTCATGAGGATGGATAGTGGTATTAAAAAAAAGATATATTCACAACTTGTCCTATCAGGACACGATTTGAGACAGCAAAAAAACTCTACCAGCAAGCACACTTACGCCAAAAATACACTACACGCGTTACGGCTCTGCCCCGCTCCGGTCCGACCTCCGCAGCAAATACGCACCCATTATAATCAATGACAGAATTTACACTGGCTCCGCACGGCGGCAGCGAGCTGCGGAGAGCGGACGGCAGTCCGTCAAAATTAGAAATTTTTCTATTTCTGCCGGACGCCGGAGCTGTGCCGGAGTCAACTTTTGAAGATTACGTCGCACCAACAGGAAAAGGAACGAGCACAACTTCCGTATTTACAAAATAAAATCACCACGGGCGGACTTAATCCTAGCTCTATACGGATTTATTTGTACAAAAATGCTTTCAAACTATCATTTATGACTACGCCTACAAACGCAATACAAGAAATAAATAAATAAAGTATTTTATTCTGAAATGTAATACATCACTTCCTGTTGCTCAAACCATGTCCTGTCGCTCATTTACGAGAGAAGATCAAGGCAGCAGTCTCTACTGTTGTTCTCCTTCTTCCACCGAATGAATTGTTTTGTTCTGACTTACTTATTTATCACTTGATTTATCGCGCGATCCCGCAAATCCCGCGCATGCGTCTAGGAGCGGCGCATGCAGGCGGACCTGAGCTGAGAGGAGGTAGTGGAAATTGGAGTTTGAGACGCTCAGCTGCGACCTGCGGAGCGGACCGTATGTAGTGTAATTTTGGGGTTATAAGCACGATTACATATGCCGTACATATGTTCTTCACAAAAGAACTGCATAAAGTATGCAATACTGTAGAAGCCACACTAAACTGTCTGTTGATCTCACAACCCATTTTTCTATCATTCATGAACAAAATCTGATGATACTTAAACTTCTCCATTTGAGGCAGAATCTCGCCCTCAACCCTGAGGGCAATTCACCCATTTCCGATTGAAGACTATGGCCTCAGATTTGTAGGTACTGATGTTCATCCAAGCTGCTTCACAATCATCTGTGAATGACTCCAGTTAGAGTTGAAGATCAAGGAACAATGACGCCAACAGGACATCATCATTCGCAAATAGCAGAGACAGAATCCTGAGGCCATGGATCAGACCCCTCCCATCCCCTGGCTGCACCAAGAAATTAGCAGAGTCTTACTCCCACCCTGAAGGGGTGCATCTTAATGCCAGCAATGTGCACTAGACTTGCACAGTCTGTATAGCAACAGATCGCCAATCCAATATCTTCAAATCACCCTCCTCAGCAAAACCTTGGGAACACTGTCTAATGCCATCTCCAAGTTGACAAAACAATGTGGACTGGTTGAGACAACTCCCATTTCCCCTCGAGGGCTTGAGAAAGAGTAAGTAGCTGGTCTAGTGTTCCTCTTAAATCCAAGTTATGTCCATAGACACAAAAAAAAATTCTCCAGCAACCTTCCAATTACAGTAGAATCACACTCCTCAGCCTAGTCCTTCCTATTAGAATAAACATCACCCAATCTACCAATCCAATACATTGCCCCTGATGTCCACATGATGTTACAAAGCTGTGTTAACCAAAACAGCTCAGCAACATCCAGAGCTTTGAGAAACAAGGTGGTAGTCTCAATCACCCACAAAGCCCTGCCACTGTGAAACTATTTTACTATGTTGGCAACCTCAGCTCTATTTGATCCCCAAAGCCTGTCCTCCATGGAGGACATGCTGAGTAGGTCCTTGAAGTGTTCTTTTTACTGCCTGAGATTGGGAACGTTTGATAGACAAAGCAACTGAACCATAAAAGCAATGAAAAAAAAAATGGATAAAATTAAAACATCTCAAGAGAACATTTTAAAATCCAAATGTTCTCCAAACCAAGAAAGATGTGTCATGAACTCAGAATAGCTGTTTTGATACTTTTATTTTGGTTTTACTAAAACCGATTTTAAACATATTTTAAGCTGTTTAAATTTTTTTGAAAAATCCGTACCTTTGTGACTGACAGCTCCTTGGATTTGGTCTCAAACAGCTGCTCCAGTTTAGAAGTGTCCACTTTAATTGGTTCCAGTTTGGACCACATGGACTCCTTACAGAACTTATGGTTCTTACACTGCCAATCCATAGGACGCACCTCGTTCCAGAACAGACGAATGGTCTTCTTCTTCTTTTGGAACAGTGGTGCCTCCCCACGCTTAAGGTGAGGGGAGGGGGGAGGAATGGGAGCCATAAATGGAGGGGGAGGGGGCATAATTTTACCAAGAATGGGAGGAGGTGGGGGGCACCCAAACAAGGGTGGAGGTGGTGGGAGGGCAGAACCGAATGGTGTAGGGGGTGAGTCTATTACATTGTCCATATCTAAAATGTCCAAGTCGTCCTCATCCTTTAGGTCAGTGAAGTCCATTTCTTTGATGCGCAGCTCCCTGGGTGTGGCCATCAGCTGATCCCAGATATGATCCGACTCCTTCTTGGGGGGTAAAGCAGACGAGGCTGACGCTGATGGTTTGTCAGTCTGCTGTTGCTCTTTAGAGGCCTCTACTTCCTGTAGAGACGCTAGACCTTTGACTAAATCTCCAAACTTCTCTGCCACTGCTCGGACACTGCCATGGTTGTCCAGATGGCCCACCTCCATTTTTTTCACATTTTCCTCTCTGGCCTGTCTGTTTGCCTCCAGTGTGGAGATCTTATTAACCAAACTGCTCACGGAGTCGCTCATCTCTTTCTCTGTCTCACATTTACAGTTCTCCTTCTCAGACCCTCCTGCATCTCTTTTGTCCTCAGTGACTGCCTTCTGGGCATAAAGCATTTCCAGCATAAAACGCTTGTTATTGAGAACCTTCTTGCATTGGTCATTCACATCGACCTCTTCTAGACTCCCCTGGCCTGTTTGAGAAACAGTTGTCATGAGAGAAATGTGTGTACATAGTTAGCAAGCATGTGTCATGAAAGTATAGTTTGTGGCTAGAATGGACCCAAACACATGTAAGCAGTAGGCTCAAATCCTGACTTAATTATTAAAAGAAGAAACCAACAAGAGAGTAAAGCTCCCAGTACAGTATAGCTCTGCGTTGGGCCGAACGCCGCTGCACGCCGTGTGAGCGCCGCGGCACAAGCCTTTGAACGCGGGCGTGAACGCGCCAAGCTCAAATTTTACGACCGCCTATGCGCGCGCGTTGTCTCACAATAAACTGCCCGGCGCCGGACTGTTTTGTATGAGACACAAATGTATTAAATTCCCCTTCTTCATCGCTGATCTGGACTTTTCTTTTGCTTTTTTGCCAAAAGTCAAGTGATCGCTTGAAGCGGTCACCATTCGCTTCCTCCTCCGATGAGGAGGAATGAATGAATTTGTCACAAGCGAACCAAATGTCCAACGTGGATGTGCCAGGTTCTAAATATTTCCTGGTGGGCTGTGGGCTGCAGGACCAGCGCTCCCTGTTTTTATTTTATTTTTTAGAACTTTTTATTAACATATAAACACAAAATACCGCTGCGCAGCCCGTGCCTTTTCTTTCACCATTCGACCTGTCAATCAATTCAGTAGGCGTGTCAGCAAATGACCAATCAGCGACCTCAATTTGTCCCGTAGGTAAACGCTCCGCCCTGCTGCTGCTCAAATTATGTCAAGAATTTGGAGCTTCACGCTGGAGCCTCACGCTGAGCTATACTGTTAACTGCCTGCGCGCAGCACGCGCGCGTCGAGCGGCGTGCTGCCCAACGCAGAGCTATACTGGAGCCTTAACATGGCATGAACTGGCGTTAAAAGGAATTTACACGAGGATCTGACCGTAAACTATGGAAAACAAGAAGCCTGTATGATTTCAAGGGTAATGCGTAAGTGGAAAGGTGTGCTGATTACTAATGAAAGCCAAATGATCTGTAAGGAACTACTGAGGACATCAGAAGGGTGCAATCAATCATAATAACAGAAAATAAATCAGCTGAATAGCTCAAATGAAATATAAGAACCTCAAACAATTCAATACAGACAAAACCAAAACCAGATTCTCCGTTGACAATGTGAATAAATCAAGCTTCAGCTGTACCTGCTTTCATGTCATTGGTGATTTTCTCTTCTCGTTCCTCCCTCTCCAAAGTGCTGCTTGTAGACGAAAGGCTGGATGCAGAGCAGTTGTCCTTCTCGTTCATCTCCTCATTCTGTCTCTCCTTCTCACTTAGCAGTAAGCTTTCTTCTACATCCCTTCCTGCTGGCTGCACCTTCACCTCCTCTAACACAACATCTACCTCTGTCTCTCTGACCACTCGAACATCAGCTACTTCCTCTGTACTTCGCTCCTGCTCTCGTGTCTCTTCTTGCTCTCTGTCCAACTCTTCATCCAGCTGTGCTGCTATACTCTCATCAGACGGAGTCTCTGCAGCATCTCCAGTCTCTGTGGAAGTCTCTGCATCAATCTGCTGTTTGTCTGGTTCTTTGGGAGGTGCTGGGGAACGTTCTGGTACTGATAACTCTGATGCAGGACTTTTGGTTCTGGTCTGGGGGTCAAACTTTGGACCTGAAACGTGCTCTGCTCCTAGAAATAAAATAAAAACAATGAGCAATCTATGGATTTAAAAATAGGGTCACAAATTAACTTAAATTCAACTCCTGTCCTCATTAAAGCCAACAAACAACAACAAAAACACCATCAAGTGTAAAGCTCTGACTCATTTTTGACAGAAGGACTGCACAATATTAGGAAAACAATTTTGCTCTTATTGAATATTGCAATAACAATCAGTTGTAATGAACATTTCTCCTCTCTCATTATAATGCTTTTGAATATAACTCTGCATCTTTACTATCAATCAAATCAAGCATGGATATCAAGGAGAGTGAGAATACATACAACTCATTAATAATGTGCAAGAAAGATAATTGTCATGTTTAGCCATAACAGTCTGAAAAGTTGTTCAGTATTGAATTTTATGTACAATTATACATATTTTGATGACAATAAATGTAACTCGTGCTGGCAAAATAAATCAGGCTGCAGTGCAAAAAAAGTGAAAATATAGATTTCATGCTGTAGTTGAGATTTGCATAAAAACGAGTGCCTAAAGACATAATCTATTAATCCCAGTAACTAATGTAGAATAACCCTAATCTGCCTTTAGATCAAAGTTTTCTAGAAGGAATGTCTTCAGACTGATGAAGCCCTCCAGATAGAGGACGGAACGTCTTTCCTCAAAGAACAATCTGTCCAGATGACCTGACTGACCATTATTGGATTTTGTACTTGGATGATTGAGCATGAACTTTGATGTCTTGAACCACTTTGGCTGTGGCTGCCTGCCTGGGAGGAGTTGACAGGTACAGGACAGCCCTCAGAAACCATCTTATCTCCAGCAAACTGGTTGAACCATTAAAGGAGTGTATTTGTTGGTGGGGAAAACGGTTTACTTGGGACTCCTCAGACTGATGAAGCCCTCCAGATAGAGGGTGAAACGTCTTTCCACAAAAAATAAACTGTCCAGATGACCTGAATGACCATTATTGGGTTCAGAAATAAATGCTTAAAAAAAAAAAACTCTTAATTTCTTTTGAAATTAACCGTTTAGCACCAGGAAATCCCTTTGAATAATGTTTGGTGTCTTTCCCCTCTTGAAACTATAGGGCTAAAATTCCTGTTGACATCTTATATGAATAAAAGTCAAGTTTTCAAACCGGCACCTTTGTAAACAAAACTAACTTGTTGGTAATCCAGGTGATAAAATCAATCAACAAACATCATATCATTTAGATCCTTTTGAAATGAAGATTTAAAGTAATAATAAGTTTAAAAAAAAATCCTATTTGTGACAGGAACTATGCTATGACCAGTACCATTGCTAATCTAAATGGCAAGGAATTATTTTTGTTATTACCTGAATTCTGTTGTGCAGTGGTGATGATGTCTTCCTGTGGCATTGAGGGTAAAGGTGCAACACAGCGTGATGCACAACGACTGGCTGGTGTTGGACTCAGACACAGCGTGATCTCTGTTCGCCCTCGTGTTGGGGCTCTGGGGCGCTCTCGCTCAAACTCCTCTGCAGCTAACCGCTCCACTGCTTTAAACCTGCAACAGAAGAATGAAGCTAACAGATGTCTGCACACACGGTTGGCTAGAAACAATCTGATATACAGCTCTGGTTATTTCAGCTTTGCCATTTGACACTGTGGTATTATTGGTATGTTATTGAGAAATTCAACTGAATGAAACCTGGTTTGGATTAACTGAATGAATGTTGAGTTTGGTTATTTTCTAAATCACATAACATTTAATACCTTCCAGTAAACTGCTATGTTATAAAATAGCAGGCTTTCAAAAATATTACATTTTGGAAGAACCTTAATGTTGATGCTATCAGTAAATATTAGCCATTTATGCTGTCTCATTCCAGGAAAATGATGGAATATTGAGCTTTAATCTCATTACTCACAGACTCAAATCATGACAAATGACATCCACGTTTTACTAAAGTGATACAAAGCATTTTTGGCTACTACTGATTTAGGCTAAGGTATTTTTTTTCAAATTACGGTAATAACAAGTTTGTTCAAGTTTAAACTATTGAAGATAAAACAAAACAAACACACACTAATGCATGTAGAAAAAAGAAAAAGTACCTTTCTGCTCTGGCTTGTCTCGCTTCTTCCCTTTTATCGCCATAATCCCGACTGAGACAAAAATAAACAAGATAACTTGAACAAAAGACAATTTGAAAACTATTCACATTGAGATAAAACACACAACAACAAAAAAAACATAATCTGCTTTAGCATTATTGATACAGTCTTTGGTTATTATAAAATTATAACAGATGAGAAAAGCACATGTTTCTGCTGAGTTGTCCTGTCACGATTCAGTGAACGTAACAATGTCATAAATAAAGTCCATCTTGTCTCAGTCTCCTTAGAGATTTATGTACATCTCTGCAGAGTCAAGAATGGAGACACCAGTTGAAAGCTGCCAACAGTACAGAGTAAAGACAGTACAGTATATCTCAATGATATGATCTTCTGCTGTGGTTTGTCTAACCAATAAAAGACTAACTTGAAGCGATTCCTTTCTTCTCTTTCAATTCTCTGCAGTCGCTCTTCTCGTTCCAAGCGTTTCCTCTCTCTTTCTGCAGCCAGAGACTCCTGATGCTGCCTGTATGAAGATGTTAGCAAGCTTCCAAAACCAGGTCTGATTGAAAAAGACAAAATAAATTAAAATGTTTATGTATGTATGTATGTATGTATGTATGTATGTATGTATGTATGTATGTATGTATGTATGTATGTATGTATGTATGTATGTATGTATGTATGTATGTATGTATGTATGTATGTATGTATGTATGTATGTATGTATGTATGTATGAATGTATGTATGTATGTATGTATGTATGTACTGTATGTATGTATTGTATGTATGTATGTATGTATGTATGTATGTATGTATGTATGTATGTATGTATGTATGTATGTATGTATGTATGTATGTATGTATGTATGTATGTATGTATGTATGTATGTATGTATGTATGTATGTATGTATGTATGTATGTATGTATGTGTGTATGTATGTATGTATGTATGTATGTATGTATGTATATGTATGTATGTATGTATGTATGTATGTATTGTATGTATGTATGTATGTATGTATGTATGTATGTATGTATGTATGTATGTATGTATGTATGTATGTATGTATGTATGTATGTATGTATGTATGTATGT
>JBBPBX010043313.1:0-12444 GCA_038048925.1 Garcialebias charrua | reverse complement strand
ATTACTGCTTGGCTAGTAATATTATTGACTAGCCAGTACCATCCATCCATCCATTTTCTTCCGCTTATCCGAGGTCGGGTCGCAGGGATAGCAGCCTAAGTAAGGAGGCCCAAACTTCCCTCTCCCCTGCCACTTGGAGCAGCTCCTCTGGGGGAATCCCAAGGCGTTCCCAGGCCAGCCGAGAAAAATAGTCCCTCCAAAGTGTCCTGGGTCTTCCCCTGGGCCTTCTCCCGGTGGGACGTGCCCGGAACACCTCACCAGGGAGGCGTCCAGGAGGCATCCTAACCAGATGCCCGAGCCACCTCAACTGGCTCCTCTCGATGTGGAGAAGCAGCGGCTCTACTCTGAGTCCCTCCCGGATGACCGAGCTTCTCACCCTATCTCTAAGGGAGAGTCCAGACACCCTGTGGAGAAAACTCATTTCAGCCGCTTGTATCCGAGATCTTGTTCTTTCGGTCACAACCCAAAGCTCATTGACCATAGATGAGGGTGGGAACATAGATCGATCGGTAAATTGAGAGCTTTGCCTTTTGACTCAGCTCTCTCTTCACCATGACAGACCGGTACAGCAGCACCTATCCGCCTATCGATCTCATGCTCCAGTTTTCCCTCATTCGTGAACAAGACCCCGAGATACTTAAACTCCTCCACTTGGGGCAGGACCTCCTCCCCGACCCGGAGAGGGCACTCTACCCTTTTCCGGCTCAAGACCATGGCCTCAGATTTGGAGGAACTGATCCTCATCCCGGCCGCATCACACTCGGCTGCAAACCGTTCCAGCAAAAGTTGTAGATCACGACCTGATGAAGCCAATAGGACCACATCATCTGCAAAAAACAGAGAAGCGATTCTAAGGCCACCAAAATGGATCCTCTCAACACCTTGGCTGCGCCTATAAATTCTGTCCATTTAAGCTATGAACAGAATCGGTGACAAAGGGAAACCTAGACGGAGTCCAACTCTCACTGGAAACGAGTCTGACTTACTGCCGGCAATGCGCACCAAGCTCTGACACCGGTCGTACAGGGACCTAACAACCCGTATCAAAGGACCTGGTACCCCATACTCCCGGAGTACCCCCCACAGGGCCCCCCGAGGGACGCGGTCGAATGCCTTCTCCAAGTCTACAAAGCACATGTAAACTGGTTGGGCAAACTCCCACGCACCCTCCAGGACCCTGCTGAGGGTGTAGAGCTGGTCCATGTGTTCCACGACCAGCACGAAAACCACACTGCTCCTCCTGAATCCGAGGTTCGACTATCCGACGGACCCTCCTCTGCAGAACCCCTGAATAGACCTTACCAGGGAGGCTTAAGAGTGTGATCCCCCTATAGTTGGAACACACTCTACGGTCCCCCTTTTTGAATAGGGGAACCACCCCAGTTTGCCAATCCCGGGGAACTGCCCCTGATGTCCACGCAATATTGCAGTAGCCAGTACCCATTTGGCTATTAAATTAGAAATGAAGTTGCTTGAATCTGTACGTGTCATATGCATAATGTATTCACTTTAAAATAATTAAGTTTTAATCAGATGTTTTTATTAAATTTTTAAAAATTCGTCAACCTATCTTACATGTATTCTGTGCCAAACTCCTGCAGACTCTGGCAGCTATTGGTTTGAATAACCAAAGCAGTCAATAAAATAATGTTATTATTATTACATCAAAAAGAACAATCAATCAAAATAAACTTGTATCTTAAGGTTGGTGAGTTGTGCTGTTCAAGAATCATCTCCCTAGGATGTCAGGAGTGAAAACTGAGTTTCATTGCTCTGCAGTTTGATGCAAATCATTTCCTGTTTGGATTCAAAGATGATGGTGATTTATCACCTGACTAGGAACGAGCTATTTATGTTTGTGATTGTGCTGATTAATTGTATTTTTACTTTTGGTGGGCCCGGAGTGATATTGAGAATTCCAGACAAATAAAAAGGGGAATCCTTAAGATTCAAAACGACACCAAACATTATACAAAGGAATTTCCTAGCGATACAGAAAGCAACATAGAAACATTATGGATTTAAAAGGAAATTTAAAGGATTAATAAGAAAAAGATTATTTCTGAAGATATACCTGTTAACAAACCTAGATTTAAAAGGTAGATTTTATTTTATTTTTGATACAGGGATTATTAGATTGTGTCTTATTTTTATGTGAATCTAAGATATAGCAAAAATTAGAACTTTCACATGTCTTTACAATGCAGCCCACAAGTCCCAGTCGAGTTTTTGCGGTGACAAGGGGATTTCAGAAAAACTATTAGCTCTCAGCTATGTTCTGTTTTTGCAGTTTTATTAGGCTTGGCACTTGTCTTACACTTGTGTCTGCCTTCCTCATTTCTTTTAAAGGGATGTACAGAAAGTCAGTTAAATGGCAACTAAAGAAACATTTTTGAAAGACCTTAAAAAAACTACTGATCACAAACATTTTAAGAGTCTAGGAAAATGTAGTTCTTTTGTAAGAAAGCATAAAAAGATGAAGGGTAATTTATCATTTTTGCACATACTGTAACTGTAAATTTAAACAAAAGTCAGTGCAACCAGAAATAAAATAAAGCTGATAAGTTTACAGTGTGTTAAAATCTCACAGTAGAAAACCCTGACAGACGGGGAAGCAGGTCAGCAGTGACTAAGTGACGCTGCTTTCACAAAGTCTTGATTAGATAATTCTCCATCCATATCTTGGCAATATGCTGCTGCAAAGGAACAACGCGCTTCTCATTACACCGCTGACAGGCGCCACAGCTGTGGGTTGCTGTCAAAAGCAAGATGTTCAGCAGAAGCTCACTTGTTGATTAAAAAACAAAAACAGGAGTAAAAATAAAAGGTGCCAACTTTGATACTTGGATGTAGTCCTTGGGGGTAGTCGTAGGAAATGGATGTACTTCTAAATTTGCAGAGCAGATTGGGAAGTGAAACTCTGACAATGAGTGAATTAATGGAAACTAGAGTTAGGTAGCAGAGCACTAAAATGAAAGTCTCCAAAAATGTGTGTTCAAGGAGTTCACCAAAGTACAGCTCCAAGATACTTGTCAGCCTTCTCAATAACTTTCTGAGTAAGAGGCTCAGAGTAGGAGGCTGGAGTCATTTCCCAACATCAACACAGAGGTGAAAATGTTGGTGAACACAGACTGTTTAAACACTGATCACTAATGAAAATGTCTTACCAGTTTTTTTTTTTTTTTTTTTTTACTCTACACCAGTTTGTTTTTAAATTGTTAAAATATTCATTTTACTGTAATTTAAAAATTGTATTTTCCTCCATTAGTCCACCCTCTGGGTCAACATCCACATCCTCCTCTATTCTCCAGAGCTCAGAACTGATGCTTGGTTCCATTGGTCCAGTCAGAGGGGTTCTGAACTCCCTCCTCTGCACAGAAGCCGTTTTCGCACTGCACGGCTCTCCCCGGCTCCACCCTGCTTCGGCATGTTCGCATTCTCCTTTTCCGCCCGGGGTCCGCCCTCGTTTTGGAACCATCTCCACCGTGGTTCTTATCGGGCCGGCCCCACGGACCCAGTTTGACGTCATGTACTGCTCACATTTGATTTGTTGTTTGCAGCAGGGGCGGGACTCATTCAAACAACAACCTCAGCGCGAGCTGATTTCATTAATATTTAACTACAGAAACCCCTAAAATAATTGTTAGCTGAATTAGTGTTTCTGAGTTAAATTTTTGTTAATGACTGATTACAATTCAGCTTATGTTAGGACGTAAATAACACGAAGCGCGCACCCATTTCCGCCTTTCCGCGCGACCTGAATGTCATTAAAATATAACTAATATTGTCTAACTCTTGCGCGCAGCCAGGGTTTTAAAATATAACTAATAATCTCTAACTTCTACGTGCAGCTAGAATGTTAAGAGGAGTGATTGCTAGGTAAAGTGGACACCTAAAAATCCAGTCCGCCGCTGTGGCTCAGAGAGATCGTCACTGCTCTTACACTCTTATCTTGACCCGAGGAAGCGGGTTCGCTTCCCACCTGGTACAAAGTTATTTTACTTTTTTTTTTATTGGAGTAAATAAAAAGGTGTTTGTTTGGTTAACACAGTCTACCGCTACCGGTGTATGAATGTGTGTATGAATTATGGGTGCACCGATTTCATTTTTCTGGCCGATCACCGATTTTTAGAAAATCTGACCTGCCGATTCCGATTTTGGCCGATACGATTTTCAAGTGTTAAAAGGTCAAAATGCACCCTAAATTTTCATGATTTTCCGACCTTTGCAGAGGCAGGATAAAATCGGTGGATAAAATCAGCTTCTCATTTAAAGATCGGCCGATCACCGATCTCCCCAAATTAAGGAAATTGGGGCCGATCGATCGGCCGGCCGATTTATCGGTGCATCCCTAGTATGAATGGGTGGATGGTTGGTACTGTGAAGCGCTTTGGGGCCCCTCAAAGCAGGCTGGAAAGCGCTATACAAGTAAGCTCCATTTACCATTTACCAATAGACCTTTTACCAGTTGACGTCATTGCGCATGCGCACTCGTATTTTTCCAGAAATTTCCGGAAGTCTGGGGGTGACGCGTCAATACTACTGCCAACGGTCGCGGTGGTGACAAGCTCCGTGGATGGTGGTGATCCGTGGATGGTGGTGATCCAAGCTCCGTGGATTACGTTCCTACATTACATCTTGGATATGGGAAACAGACAAAACAGAGAACAACCTCCCGCAGCAGAATGCTACTGGACAGTTGCTAAGCTAGCAGCTAGCTAGGTCTACTACGAGACCTCGCTGTTCCTCAGTCCACTGCCTGTGTTGAAGTTTCAACCTGTTTCAACCTGCGACATGCAAAGAGATTCTTCCTTCAACCCCCCTGAAGAAATAACAGGTGAATAAAATAGCATAAAACATGCAGCTGTATAAAAATGAACAGACCACTGCACTGTTAGCTGTCATCATTTGAACTCTTTCTGCGTTGAAAAAATATACAGTAGTAGTTTCCACAAGACAAACATGTTTTATTAACATTATTTGAGGTCTGACTTTAAAAACATTTCAGCCATTTCTCTGTTTCTGTAAGTTATTCGCACAGTTTTGCTGGGAGCATCGGTGAAATGCTGTCACAGAAAAAAAAGCAATCCTGTCATCAATGTGTATAAGCATACAGTTTAACTATACACAAGACTGTTTTGTTTATTGTCAAACATGAATAAATACTTTGTTTTACAGCAGCAACTGGCCAACAACTCCTTGCTGACAAAGGGTTTGATGTCAAGTCAGAGGTGGAAAAAGGGAAGCTAGTCTGTTCAACCCCCCTGAAGAAATAACAGGTGAATAAAATAGCATCAAACATGCAGCTGTATAAAAATGAACAGACCACTGCACTGTTAGCTGTCATCATTTGAACTCTTTCTGCGTTGAAAAAATATACAGTAGTAGTTTCCACAAGACAAACATGTTTTATTAACATTATTTGAGGTCTGACTTTAAAAACATTTCAGCCATTTCTCTGTTTCTGTAAGTTATTCGCACAGTTTTGCTGGGAGCATCGGTGAAATGCTGTCACAGAAAAAAAAAGCAATCCTGTCATCAATGTGTATAAGCATACAGTTTAACTATACACAAGACTGTTTTGTTTATTGTCAAATATGAATTAATACTTTTTGTTTTACAGCAGCAACTGGCCAACAACTCCTTGCTGACAAAGGGTTTGATGTCAAGTCAGAGGTGGAAAAAGGGAAGCTAGTCTGAACCTGCCCCATTTTCTGCATCCAGCATCCAGACACAAGCAGTTCACTGAGGAAGAGGTATGTATTGTACAAGGAGTGTTGTGACCTTTTTTAGCAGTAAGTGCAATAAAGTAAAAATATCTTTGTAAGTACAGGTGTTTCCGGCAGCGTCTAACTGGCCCGGCGGTGCACAAAGATTTGCTTGCCCGCAGGGCCGACACGCATTTATGGACCTGTCAGGCCTGTCATGATCCAAATATATATATTTTAAAGTGCGACTAAACCCAAAATTAACTTTTTTTAGCTGATAAACTCCCTAGAATGTGTTTAAAATGTTATCTAGCACTATGGCTGTGTTTATTCTCACATAATTGTGCATATCTGTGTATGCACACTCGGCACTCGGCAAGGCAGGTCGCATATCTTTCTGCTCTTCCCTCCCTAAGTTTTTCCTACTCCCTGCTTGCTTTTCGTCTCGTCTGCGACCCTTCAGCGCTCACTCGAACCAATATGGAATTAATCAATTGGGCTGTTTCTTCAATGGATAAGATTTTTTCCACGAAGCGGACCGTGTCAGGAGAAGCTGTCTGTCCCTCCGACACACACGCGGCTGGATACGTGCTGGACTCGTGGGGTCAGTGGCAGCCCATGTGTCTGTCCGTTCTGAGTGTCGAAGACGTGGAGGATTTGTGGATTATTGGATTATTGGTAGCAACTGCTCTGTTTTTTGGCGTAACCGGAGTTGTTTGTTATCGGAAGCTGAGGGAGGCTTCGGCGGCTATCAGAGCGCTGTCGGGACTGCCTGATCAGCAAAATTCTCTGAACCGGGTCGTGGGCTCCTCATCCCAGCTGCTGTATGAGCTCAATCGCACGATTGGTGCAGTGGTGGACCACCGTGCACCTGCTGTCCGTTTTGGGACTTGTTTGCAGCCACCCAGGATCGATCAAGGGACAGGTGGAAGCTCATGAAAGCGGGGCAGAGCAGAACCACATATTTGGATTTCTTTCGGCCATGAAACAGCACCCACAGACTTGGAGGCGGCAGTGGAAAAGAACACTGTGGTCTATTTGGATAACAAACGAAACATTATCTGGCTTCTGCACATGTCCTTGACAAGCGGGCTGTGGGAATCCATTCTCCTAGAGTGAGGAGTTGAAGAGCCCCCCCCCTCCCCCTCCCCAGAGATTTCTGTGAGGCTTCGGATAACACCCAGCTGCACACCTGCTGAACTTTGTGTTTGTCTGAAATTAATCATGGACACAATCTCCCTGCCTGCCGTATTTCCTTTGTTATTGTACCTAAATGTGCTCTGATATGGTTTTTACTGAATCACGCGGTGT
The DNA here is from genome assembly GCA_038048925.1 of Garcialebias charrua. NCBI lineage: Eukaryota > Metazoa > Chordata > Actinopteri > Cyprinodontiformes > Rivulidae > Garcialebias > Garcialebias charrua. The sequence continues at coordinate 5,425 of JBBPBX010043313.1, read as the reverse complement.
CTTGAAGACAAAATGTGATTCATCTTTTTTTAATATCAATGCTGTGAATCCCAGTGTTTCTGCCTGTTTTTCCTGCTTTTGACCTTCATCTGGAGACAGATTGGGCCTGGCCGCGCTAAGAGTATATCAATGTGTTGAATAAACATGTCGTGTGTTGATAAAACATATCGTGTGTTGATAAAACATGTAATATGCTTTGTTTTGCTGCAGCTTTTGCACTCATTTCTCTCTGGATGCCTGCAATACATACTTACGTTGTAATCGGTGGAAATTGATGCAATGTTAATAAAACTCCTTGATTCCTTGATTCCTTGAAATTGGCAATATTTGGCAATATTTGGTCTAAAAATGTGTTTACGGTAGTTCTATGGGTTGAACTGGTGGATTACACCTTAATTTTCTTATTTGTGCAAACGCTCATGTGTGACATGTCTGCTCATGTGTGATGTCACACAGGTGGTTCAAGCAGAGCCAATCCCCTGCAGAGATGAGAAGTGCATACCTTATATGGAAGTGCTGCATTTCACTCCTGACAAGCGGTTTTATTTTTATTTTCATTTTCATTGTTTTAGGCCTTTGGTTTTGGATGGAATGGGTGGAATAGATAAATACATCTACATGTTTATTCTTTGTTGTTGCTTGGTGTATGTTGTTGGCTAGAGGTTTAATTTGTTTTAGGTTGTTGCAGGTGGAGGCGTGAACAAAAGCACAACTCTACCTCCACCCTTCCTTGTCTCTCGACACGCCCATTTTCAGGGAGATTTTGGAAGGAGGAGTTACCGTCTCAACCTGGGTTTAGTCTCACTTTAAATAAATTATGTCGACCGTGACATCACATTTGTTGAAGTTTTTGAAGGACATCACGCTAATCCAATGAAAACTCACAGCACTCCTCAGCTGGCTCAGTCATTCCCTCCCCAATTTGACCAAATTTATATACTGTATTCAAATCCATGTTTATTACAGTAATTGATTAATGAGATAGTCCACACATCCCAAAACACATTGATTGTAGTACATTAAATTTAGAAATGAACACACCAACCTTTAAAAATAAAGAAACTGTGCTCTAATTTGACTTTTAGTGAAGTGGAACTTTTGTTTAGTTAAATTTTTTAATCTGTTAATATACAAATGCTGTTTTAGTCACATTTTATGATTTTGAATCTCTCTAGATAAAGAAAGAGCGTTTACAACAAAAACAGGTCAGTCTCTCTTATCATGGTGACCTAACCAGGCTGAAAGAAAATCCTCTTTGTGACTCTGCTGTTGTCAGAGCTGTTCTCTAGTTCAGCTCTCTGGTCATCCAATGACTTAGCAAAAAAAAAAACATAAACATTACACTGTCTAAAGTCTCCAAGTTGTCAGAGAAGGCATCATTAAAAAAAAACATTAGCAGGTTACTGTCTGTCCTAGGCTGCTGTCCTTAACAAGTGAAATGACAAACACAAACACATCTTCTGGTATGTGCTGGTGAAGATTCTCAGTCGTCCAGGACATGATAAAATCAGAACAAGCGCTCAATGCAAAAACAACTGGACTTTATTTGTTGCAGAAAGGGTGAAACGTTTTCTGCAACAAATAAAGTCCAGTTGTTTTTGTATTGAGCGCTTGTTCTGATCTTCTGGTATGTGTTGTTTCTGTTTGTGACTTATATAAATAATGTGTGTGCTTGTGAGACATTTAAAGATGTTTTGAACTTCTGGCAGGTCTCTCTGATGGCGTGGAGATTGAACAGGGGCCGCGGTCGTCAGCTACTTCATCTGCCGGAGAGTCTGGATCGAGAACTGCAGCCAGGGTCTTTGAGCATATCTTAAAAAAAAAAAACATGTAGTTTTAAAATCTAGACAAAATAAAGGAATTAAAGAAACATACAGATAAGCGTTATTGGTTTTTAATGTTTACTACTACAACCTGCAATAGGTCAAGAATGGCTCCACGCTCAAAATGTCCTTGTGAAGACCAGCCAGCAGTGATGGTGGGCTCATTCCGGTCATCAGGATGTCGTGGGTCAAAACGCAGGCTGTTCAGCGTTCTCCTGGAAAACTTCTCAACACAGATGTCATGCCTTAAATGACACCAACATGAAAAATGTGGTTGATATCTAACACATATTAGCAAATCTGTTTGTAGAAGTGTTTTTTTAAAAATGTCAAAAAACTATTCCAGATCTTACCATTGTAGAAAACATTTAAAACCGTACATATGTGATTGCATTTATTATCTAGTGCCACTAGAAAACAACAATAATTAACACAATACAATAAACTACAATTGTACAATGTTGAATAGTTTTTTGACTGGGATAAGACAAGATAAGTGATATTGTATTATTCCAGTTGTTGGTGAAGTTTCACTGAAAGTCACCTTTCTGGGTATTTGTGTTATAAGCGTAATATGAAATGTCTTCAGGAACACTGATTAAACTCACTTTAAAACTTGCAGCTCATCCAAGTAGCAGGTGCAGTTCGTTTTTGGGCTGGTCTCTTCCATGTACAAGGTAGGGTGCAGGTTGGTTTAGAATGTATTTCCAACATGGTTGCAGCCACCTCCTCTGCAAAAACAATCACAAACACAATATACAACTATTGTATGTGTCATTATGGAATTCACATGCAAAATATATTGTTTGTAATATATTTAAGATTTTCACACATGTTACGTCTAAAGTGTAAGCTGTATAAACAGCATAAGTGCATTAGTAAATCAAAGATAATTAAATTTCCCTAGGAAAGCTAATAAATGTATCTCTTGGGATAGTTATTATTTTTCACATCACAACATCACCAATTGTCTCAGGCTTAATTTAAGACATAGTTTACAGAAATCAAATAAGAAATAAGGACGCTGTGAACATTTGTGTGACTCAAACGTCATGTTTTTGTTTACATACTGTGCACTGACAGCTCTTATGAAGATGTGGCGCTAGTTATAGCAGCTAACAGAAGATGTTGAACCTGTAACAATAACCAAACCAGTCTAAATATCAGAAGTATTGGTGTGAGAAATTTAAAACTTTTATTTCTGACGCTTGGATAATACAGGTTGTTGACAACTACACACAACGGCTCACCCTGCTGGACATTCGCAAAAAGCCTGAAGGAGTTCCCCATTTTCCATCAGCGCACATAATCACCTCCTCTCGTATCTGCGGCACAATGTTCAGGCATTTTCACCAGTTGTTGTCCACTATTTTAAGAAATCAAGCTTCTACAACTCTATCATTACGAAGCTCCTCGGCTCCTTCCTAACCCCCCGGCATCCGGTTTCGGCTTTTTGCCGTCCAATCAGAACGCTCGTTTCTAGCGAGCTTTGCGCGATGACGTCAACTGGTAAAAGGTCTATTGGTGATCCTCTTACCATCTTGGCTTCTGAGAGACACCGGCACTCTGAGAAGCTCTTTTTATGCCCAATCATGTTGTCAATTGACCTCCGTTATATGCTCAATTTCCTTTTTCCAGCCACTTGATTGCTACTTGTCCCAACTTTTTTGGGATTTGTTGACACTGTGAAATTTTGAATCAACAATTTTTTTTCTTTAAAATGTTACATTTACTCAGATTAAACTTTTGATCTGTCATCTATGTTCTATTACGAATAAAATTTTGACATTTGCATCTACACATCATTGCATTCAGTTTTTATTCACAATTTGTTTAGTGTCCCAACTTTTTTGGAATCCGGTTTGTATTTTCCAATCTGCTGTGCCATCTGTAATTCATTTTTTGTCATTAAAGTTGTTTTAGGGTGGCAGGAATAAACTTTGGTCTTGGTCCTACTGGGGCTAGCCATTACCTCATTATTCGGATCAGAATTAAATATTTTTCCAAACTGAGATGTCTCATAAAGCTATCTATAAGACATATATTACATTTAGAAACAAATCCACAAATCAACCTGCAGCAAGAATGTAACCTAGACTCTAGGCTACATTCTTGCTGCAGGTTGTAATGATAGATTCTGATTTTTTTTTTTCAGAGTTTTGATTTTTTTGCGTGGTCATTCACATTTGAATCTAAACACGACCGTCATCAAACTCCAGTGTGACTGGTCTATGGTCCTGAAGTGACCCGCAGAAGAAGACATGATGTCACATGCAGAACGGAGTATTTCCAGAAGTAAATACAGTTGCTCCTCTGCTCAGATTATCAAGTTTTCATAGGCATGAGATTAGCTTTAGTGATGGGAGAGGAGAGTTCAGTATTATGGTACTTCCTTTAATATGATTTTAAACAGACATATTTTAAACTAAACCAAGAGCAAATAAATAAATATTTTGTATGCTGTTAAATATGAAAAATATAGAAAACTGACCAAAATTTAAATCGGCATCATAGACCATTTCAAAATAATCCGTAAATTGGAGTTGGCAAAGAAAACTACGATTGGTTCATCTCTAATTGAAATTTATGAAACTGAAGCTCATTTTAAGCCCATTTAAATTGTAGTTCTTTGAAAGCATCACTAAAACACAAAGGAATACATTTTTAATTTTCAATAAGATTGTCTGTGGTTTTCTCTGATAAAGTGAATTAATATAAGACTTCTCAGTCTGTCAGCTCTTTTTTTTTTTTTACACAAATGCTACACTTTTCAATTCCAGCAGGGCAGGTGGGGCTACTAATATGAAACGGCCCGCCCGCAGGCCATCACAACGTCTTTCTGGTTAGCTACAATGCTTTAGGTGCTTCTAATTTAAATACCATATATATTAGGGGTGTAACGAGATCTCGTTGTACGAGATCTCGCGATATTAAACTCCCGCGATATCTCTCGTTGAGAGGTAACGTTGTCTCGCGAGTCGCTAATGCTAATGCTAGCAGAGCCCCTAGCAAGTCAGCGTCACGGACAGCATGGCTTCGCCGGATGAAGTTGCTATAGAAGACGCCCCAACTACTGATGGAGGGTCCCGGTGCCGCAGACGCCTCTACATTGATGGAGGGTCCCGGCGCTGCCGACGCTGCCCCGAATGTAAAGACACGCGTGTAAACACCGGTGTGACCGGTGTTGCCAGATAGAGTCCCACCCACCCAAAGCACTCTTTACCCGCAAAAGTCAGAAGGAAAATCGCGGTGAACCGCCCAATCTGGCAACACTGGTGAGTGACGGCTGCAGATTCAGTGCTGATGCGGATATTTATGTTCAATTTTTGGAAAGTCCTGCGTGAATATCTATTTTTTTTAAACAAAGTTGAACGTTCTAAGGTCTAAGGAGATTCAATCAGTAAAATGAAGACATCAGTTGAGTTTGTAATACATGTTAAAACAGAATAAAAGCCTTTTTGCGGCATAAAACCGATCTTTGAAGTTTTCTTGAACTAACATTAAAATCTCGTCTCGTTCTCGCGAACTCTGTAATTTGTCTCGTCTCGAGAGTTTTGTGTATCGTTACACCCCTAATATATATATATATATATATATATATA
>JBBPBX010043312.1:16378-27978 GCA_038048925.1 Garcialebias charrua | reverse complement strand
GTGCCATCATGACACAGAGACACTTTGACCCAATCTAATCCCTTTCAAACTGACCCAAGCACTAACGTGGGGCCATATGTTTGGAAAAGCACAAGAGCTCTCCTGTGTTATTTCAAGTGGACAAGAAACAGAAAAACATTTAGCTAGCCTCTCCTCCTCCCCACTCCTAGATGCAATCAGATCAGTCATCAAGTCATCCTACGAGGACAGACGAGATATCTCAAAGAGAGGAGAAAAAAACACTAAAAAATATTTAAAAAAAATACTTGCACTGATGGCACAATCTCTCCCTGAGAGAAGACAGCAAAGTAAACTACATAAAGCAGACATATGTCATGCTGATTCCACTCAAATTGTGGATTACTGCTTTGATTAATCACACTTTAATCTGAGTGCTGATTTTATATGTCCCCATCACTGAGAAATAAGCTTATTCCTCTCCAGCACAGGGCTAGATTATTTCTCTCTTCTGCCTGAGCTATTCTTCATCGCCTGAGGATTTCAACTCAATTATCTTTGTGTCAGACGATTATCTGCAGCTTTAATTTAATCGTCATTACTCCCCTGTCATATTTCAATTAAACAGGCTTTCATAGCATTAGCACGTACTGTACTTAAAGTTGTTATTTCTTCAGTTAATATTGTGCTAAGAGCCACCATGGAGGGTTACATATGTCATAATTATGCTCTTACTGAATATATTTCACACTCCATATTACTGGCAGACTGTCAGGAGTTTAGTAAGCAGTGATATTAATCTAGTGGCAATATGCTTTTTATGTGATCCACAGTATGACAGAGCTCTCTGATGCTTGAGTCCCTGCTTAATTGTGACACAAAGAACACGCAGGAGCAGATAGGGTTAAGGGGGTTCAAGCATTACTAGATTACTCAGCACGCTCGTTGTACATCACTGCTGCGACCAGGACTAATGAAGCAGAATTAAATGTGACTCCGGTTCTCAGAAATGGGAATGTGAGAAGCATATTTCCACGTTCAGTAAAAAAACTGCATGTAGAAAATTAACCAGGAATTTTATAATCGATGCTGTCCAGGATTCAGTTTTATTCTCAGAAGCTTTTCTGGATTTTGAGCTGAGACTTGTTATTTTTAAGCAAAGGTTTTTTTTTTTTACTTTTCTCATGTTTTGAGTCATTTTAGATGCTTCACCAACAGTTTCATTATTACATATTATGTTTCCAGGCATTTCACATCATAATTTATCAAGTAGGGCAACAAAATACACATTATCAGCAATGTACACCATCAGTTGTCGATACATTTCACAGACTTGTGTACTTACCGGTATAGACTGTTTAAATGCACCTTTTTTTCTGAAAGTGCTATATTCTCTGCAAATAAACCTAAAAGGACACCACGGTTAGGGTCTAAAAGATGTGTGTCTGTGCATATTCCTTGTATGCTTTACCCATTCCAGTACCGTAAGTGTATGTTTTAAAGAAACAGCAAGGACATGGTTTTCACTCATAAACAGTTATCTTTAAAAGATAAGATCTTGCAGCTTAAAAGATTAAATGCTTCAGATTTGTTTATGTCAGATTTTTTTTTTTACGTGATCTTTCCTTGAACTCTTTGCACGTCTTGCCCCTCTTTGCAAGGTCTTTCATCTCAGAAAAAAAAAAAAAAACCTGCAAAGATGTTTCTTTATAGTAATATGTTTGATAAACATTGTTATCACGGCACTTTGACGTGTACAGTGCAGCACTCTTGGGGGGGAAATTTCATGCTTTTGCACCAGCACTTATGACAAATAAGGACTTAAAGGGGACCACACATTCAAAATTCACTTTTTAATGTTTTTTTACTCAACTTTGGGTATTTACTTCATAAAAAAACAGTCCAAAGGCCAAAAAAATGCACCCAGTGGTTTATTTACTCTAAGTAGATTTATTTTACTGTGATAAAAACGGCTCGTTTTTGAAATAAACTGGAAGTCAATCGCGCTTGTGACGTCACAGGCGCGAGGACAACCCACCCCAACATGAGTCCAGCCCCTCACCTAGCAACCCCTGGTTAGGCTCAACCCATTTCTGTATTAAACACATGACTGTTGTTTTTCATGATTTCATCTCATCTTTTGTTTATATGTTATTAATTTCATGTGTACAGCACTTTGTTGCAGCTGTGGTTTTTTAAATGGCTTTATAAATAAAGTATAATTGTTATTTTTATGTTTTAGTTCAATTTTTAGTGTATTTGCGATCGCTCCAAACGCGCAGCCGGCAAAAATTAAACGAGCAGACCCCCGACGTAGGGACCGGCGTCAACGAGCCCCTCTTCTGGCGCGATGGAGCGGAGCTTCAACTGTGCAGCCTCGCAGCAGCCTGGCAGAAGCCTCGCAACAGCGAGGACCTTCTCTTTACCGATTAATTTACGGGAGACACTTGGTGAACTTTGTGTGTCTTGACTGGAACAGCGATAACTCTCAAAGTCTCCGCGTGCAACGAGCGGAGCTGGCGAAAACCGGAAGAGGAACAAGCTAACATTAGCATCGGATTCGGGTGGTCTCATGCTAAAAGGAGCAGCAAACTGCGGCGCGCTCAGACGGGTTTCGGTAAGTTATCTTAAGCTAACACTAACAGTAAGTCAAATGAGTAATAAAAAACGAGCTAATTTTAAAACAACAACACATTACAGATACTGGCTGTGCAGAGGGCGTAAACAGATCGTTGAAGGGCGTGGACTTCAGAACTTCTATCAGAAACCGGTCGTTCAAAACGAAAGTTAAAACTGGCAGAATTAAAAAGGGTATAATTAATTATCTAAGAATTATTTTGTGTATTAAAATGAATTAATATTGTCAAGATAGCACACAGACATAACATAAAATTTTTAAATACTTACATGTGGTCCCCTTTAACAAGAAAACAATAAATCGACAAACACAATCAGTGTTGTTGACTTGTAGAACTGTTATTCAGACATGGATTATGAACAAAATCTGCTTTTTATGCACTTGATCCCCTCCAAGATTATCCTTGTATTTTTCTCTTAAGGATAAGAAACGCTAATCTTTCAATGATATCCATGCAAAGAAAAACTGTATGATGCACATCTGAAATAAATAACAACAAAACGCTGTTTAAGTGTGGGAAGCTTTTATTTTCTTGTTTTCTTTTACAATTATTTATTTTTTGGTGACTGGATTGATCCAAACTGCTCAGCAAAGTTGAGTAATTTGGTCTGTAGGTGCAGTGAAGGGAAACCAGCCGACTGTGTCTCCACATCAAAACATCCCAGACCCTGCTGCCAGCTCAATGAATTCAAACACCGGCTGCCCGAGTTTCTTCCTGCTAAGAAGGGAAAATAGATTACCGATAGCTCAGGCAAGGAGGCAAACAAACATACAAATAAGCTGCACTCGTTCAGAGGATGCCTTGCAATTAAAGGAAAATGCCTGGGATGCCCACAAGATAGGAAACGTGTGGGACATGAACCAAATGTGCAAAGCAGACCTGCCACCTGGCCCACATCGAGCGGAAGAGCTCCAGGGCAGGTGGTCAGACATGTAGGAAACAAACTTGAGATCTTGCATTAGTTAAATCAGAACCAAAGGAAGTTATAATGAAATTATGAAAAAAAATCATATAAATCCACAGATTTAATAAGAGTGATGTCAGCGTGAGACAACTAAATAAACATACAACGAACACCAGATCACCCACGACTCTTTTTGGCTGGTGTAAAACAGCACCTGATCGACAGCCCCAAAATACGTTTCCCAGATGAATACACTCTGTGTGGCATTCAGACCAAATCTGGGAAGTATTTTGAAGTTGAGGTTGAATATCTCATCTATCTCACAGTCATATCCTGGCAACTAATTTTTTTCAGAATCTGCAGTAATGGGAGTAATATGCGTGAGAGGCCCACGGCCGTCGGCTGCTCTGTACACTGTGTGCAGCGCAGCTCACAACTGCCTACACACAAAAGACATGCACAGACACATGCAGGTGTGTGGTTAGCAGAAGTAGAGCTACGCTGCCGACAGTGACCAGAGCCAGGGTGGGGTTTAAGGAAACACAATTTGCTAATCTCATTTTTCAGACATCTAAATACCGCAAGTTGCATCTTTACACGTGCAAATGTATGTTTATAAATGTGTTTGCACATGGATGAGTAATGCACTTGTGGAGTGGTTGAAGGGGTGAACAGGGTCCAGGGTGGAGGTGTTTTGTGCAGGCAATCAAGGCTTATTGCCACTGACATGGCCGCACCTTGATGGGCTAGGCGCCGCATTGTTTGTCACCTAACCGACCTCAATCAATCAATCAATCATCTCCATCAGCCTGCATCACCAATCAATCAGCTCGGCACTATACCTTCACAGGGTCCCTCGTTGCTTCGCCGCCTGGCTCTGGTTACACCAGCCAATCAAGTGTCACAGCACCCAGTAAGACCCAAATCACCAAACCAGGGGATAAACTCAATATTAAGAGAACGAGTGATGCATTTTCAAGAGCTCGGCCCGAAAACTAATCGCACGGAATGCTTGATATTCATGTAATTGTTTTCCCTTTTGTGACAAATGAATAGTGCAGAGCCAGGTGGACCCGCTCAGGTAATTATCCCCACTGGTGTGAGAGATGCGAACTGCATTTCACTAACAGTACTGAGGTAATGCAATGTTCTGTTTGAAGTCTTATGTTACACATCTGCACATGCATCTTCTGCGTATAGTATGCTGACTCTGGACATGTGCACTATAAGTCCTAATTTGAAGAATATTCATTCAACCTTTATTTAGGCAGGTTAATCTCATTGAGCCTCGATGATTCATTTACAAGAGAGACCTGTCTACAAACTAAAGAATGATGACAACAGCAACTGTAGAGTTTCCTTAAACAATCAACAATAGACAAACATAAGAGAGAAATACATCTTTTTTTAAACAAATTAAAACAAAGTAGCAAAGTAGCAAAACATTATAACATTATAATATCTTAGGAGCATCTTAGAAAATGGCACATTTGTGGCAACATTCAGCACAAAAATAATCTGTAAAAGAGTGCCAAAATAGCTGTTTGCAAGAAAAATGAGAAATTTTACTAAATTAATTGCTATATTACGATGTGTTTTACACTATGATACGTTTTAAAAGACTATAAGTCTTCAACTGTTGTATACTAACATTATACAGTTAAAGAAAAGCAGTGCAACATATCGTATCTCATCTAATTTTCATTCCTAAATCTGTTTATTACAAAATTATGCATGCAGTCTTGTTCCATTATTTACAAATGTAACTGCTCATGGGTTTTGTCTCCAGTGGGTGGTATTAAATGTGCACGTCGTCCACCAGCTCTCTGTATTGATCGCCCGTGTGCTGTGTGTAAGGTGTGTTTCATCCGATGAGGATTGTCTCTCTCCCGGAGCCCCAACAGGGGCTGATGTTTCTTTTTTCAGCACATTAGGTTGCAGCCTTTGGGGTGCTTTGACCAGTGGATCAATGGCTCTTGCGCTCTTGTCACCATTCATTTGGAGTGAGCGAGCGCTGGCTCCAGTCCTTGTCTGCCGCTGGCCCTCCTTTCACCTGGCCTCCCCTCTCTCCCCCATGAGCTCCCCTGACAGCTGGCTGCCACAACCAGCAGCAGACAGACGAGAAGTCCTTGGGCTTCACAGACACACCCACTACAAACGCACTCACACATCTTTGCGGATGGATGCTGAGGCCACGCACCAACACATTTTCTCCCACTCCCACCTATTTCTAGTGCTTCTCCACCCTCGCGTATTTGTCTGGCTCGGCTGCTCTCACTCTCTGTCTGGCGTTTTCCCGCTTCCTCCTGTGGCCTCTGGACTCAGGAAGGAGCAGATCATCTGTTTGGAGGGAAACCAGCCGTGCACCAGAGTCACTCTGACGTCAGCGCACATCCCCTGATCAAACATGCAAACAGTCCTGCTGCTGCCACACCGAACTCAAAACACCAGAAACACAACCGTATGTTCTTCTTTGTCACAATATAAAAGTTTTTCATTGCATCGAATATGAAGTGCATTTGGAATACAGAATTAAGGTTTTGAGTTGCACTACGTGGAACCAAAACAGATGAAATAACTTTTTTTAGTGTGACATTAAAGCTGTTTACTATTCAGGAACAACAAGCACTTCTAAATATCCCCAGTAGTTATTGTGCCCTTGTGCGGCAGAGCATATTGCACTGTATGTAAAAAATGAACAAACATCGGCTGGGCGTCAGCCATCGACGAGGAGGCTTGTTTTATCGCCTGTACTTTATTACAGTTTGCCATCTGCACGGAGGAATGTTAATAGCTAGCTGCGACTATTTACACATATGAAAAAGTACATCCATCTGCCATGTTCCGCCAATCTCACATGAATCAGTCCCGCCTTCCCCAAAGAACAACTGCTGTTTATTCACAAGGTGACAAGCAGCACCGAAGCCTAGTGACACCTGCACCTTACATCCTGCCGTCTGACATATGTGAACCTCACACACACACACACACACACACAGAGAAACACCTCACCTCGCCTTGTCACACCCTCCCCATAATCGGCGCCAACGCATTTTTCAAGGTTGCAATATGTTTTCCCCTCCTGACGTTTGTGTTTGCCACTTTGTTTTTCGAGAGGATCCATAATGTCAGGAACACGTCAGCTGGGAAACAAGTCATCAATTCTAATCAGTCAAAAAGGGATTATGAGGTTAACTACCTCTATAGTCATTCAGGTTAATTCCTTGGTGAGGACTTGGCTTAACACCTGACTAGGTGACGAACAGCAGCTGAGTGCAGCAGGCCGGTTAAAGCAACGTCACATTCAATGGAAACAACTACTGTATGCACGTCCTCATGAAGCAAGCCAGACAAGAGTTTAAGGAAAGACTAAGATGCTTTTAACTGCAACACAACAATCAAATAATATACGGTTATGCGTTACCATTTTGCATCCTCTCCACTTTGCATCAAATTATAGCTTCCTTTCGGGTGTATGAGCACATTATATTCAACGAATTATAATAAAGCATATGAGTTAAATATCAGTGAAGGAAACTGAAAAACAAATCTTGGTTATGCGCACAGAAACAACTCTGGCTGCAGTGCGTACGAGCCGTAAGTGTGGGATAAATCACGCTCGGTGGAAATGTATGGCTCTGCATCAGCCAACAAAAGCAATAATCTCACTAATCAGTAGTTTCTGCAGCAACAGCACACGGGGTGACATTTTCACACAAGCTGTTAAACAGACAATAGAGAAGTATCTGCTGTTCTTTCCCCCGCTCAAAATGTGTATAATACACAGTCGCACTAATGTTCATAACAATAACCACATAAAAAAATACTGTCCTGTTTAACAAAACTGTTGCATCGTTGTATTCTTATACTCGATTTTCACAAAATAAATAATATGAAATAGAACACCCCAACATTGGCATGGGAAACCCATCAGGTACAGTATCGTGTACCACTGTATGCTGGAGGTGAGGGAACATTAAGCATTAATCCCCACCTGACACTAATACTTGATGTATGATTGACCCTGAAGCAGGACTGCACATTACAATCTGCGCCATATGGCAAGACATTAGCCCTTCAACCCTTCAGCAGGATAATCTCTCCTTTCTGGCAATGCTTTTTCTTCACAGATTTATTTGCACAATTGTTGCATGACAGTATTAGTGTATGGTGACAGCTTTAGAAAGCTCTGCGTCACCGGACAGAGGAGGGGCTTTGACCAGAGGAAGAAAGAAAACACAATCTGTTACCAAGGAAGCCAAGTGCATCCAAAACGATGCACGTCTTACATGTACAGTATTCACTTTGTTTTCTCAAAAACACAGAAGATGTCTTATTGAGAACTTCAAAAATAAATATTCTGAACAGATTTTCTTTGTGGCATTTATTAGTTGTTTAATATTTCTCTTCATTCATGTCTTGTAGCTGATGTTCCTCTCAAACTTAATTATTTGGAAAATTATGCAAGTGAAAAAAACAAAGTGTAAAACAAAGTTATGATCTTTTGAAATGGTTATGAACTCTCGTTGTTTTACTTGTCCCATTTGGAAAATTAAAAATCTTAATTAGGCCAGGACCAAAAGGAAATATGTTTTATTTTATTTTATTTTTATTTTTAAACAATTCAACTCTCAAAAACTAGTGGTCCATGCAAACTGTATTTTGTAAATAATTTCATTACGGTAAATATTAAATTCTATATTTATATAAATATAATTATTTTGTTAATTGTTTAGGCACAGCCTGCATGAGCACCTCTGGGAGGAATATCACACTGTTTTATTTATTTATTTATTTAGAAATAACTGCGGGTCAATTAAAAACTAAATACAACCGTCCTCCAAAACTCTACTTTAAGATAAATGACCTATTACTTTATTGACACGGGTACTATTGTGTGAATGTTTATGAAACACTCAAACTATTGTGATCCATTTTTCTGTACATTTTTCAGCATCTTTCTCATTCCACGTTTTTTGTGCTATTTCAACAAATCATATATCAAAACATTCAGCTCCTTTAGGAGAAGGGATATATGACGTTTGGTGTACATAGTTCCCATGTGACGTCACATCTGTGGGTTGTCCTGTTTGACCCTCCCACAGGTAGGCAAAGCAGCAGTTGGAGCGCGTTCTACTGGATGTCCATTTTTCACGTTGTTTTTTTTGTTAATTTCTAATTAATTGCAATGGTTACTTCGTGTTGTGTCAGTGGGTGTTCCAGTCGGGTAGACGTTTGGGCAACGCGCAGGTTTCACTTAATCAAAAAAAAAGTAAACGTGAAGGATTTATTTCATCGGAGAAACTCAAAACCGCCCCATCTCTGCTTGGATCTGCTCAGAAGACATTGTGCTTTTGGCCGGTAAACAAAATATTCTACATAAATCATTTTGTGAAACAATGTTAGAGTACAACTGTCTGTGTGTTAGAGCTGTGTTTTTTATTTATTTTTTATTTAGCGACAGCATGCTGTGGCTAGCTTAGCATCTCGCTAACGGACAACGGCCTCCTCACGGTCCACCGGGACCGGCGGGGAGACCGTCCCAGTTGGAGAAGGAGGACGGGAGCCAAGTCGTGCGGGCGACGCGTCGGTCCCATGGGACGTGCCCCCGCGGCCGCGACGGATCCACGCCGTCCGACCTGAGCTGGAGGGACTCTCCGCTCCAGTGCTAACAACATGCTAACTTCCAACACGGTAACACTCAAGTGCTGGTTCTGGTCTGTGTTCAGCCTGGACTGTTTGTGTTGGCTGTGTGTTATTTTAGTTAAAGGGGACCACAGATGCAAAATTCACTTTTTAATGTTTTTTTTACTCAACTTTGGGTATTTACTTCATAAAAAAACAGTCCTTGTGCCAAAAAAATGCACCCAGTGGTTTATTTACTCTAAGTAGATTTATTTATTTTTGATAAATACACCTGGATTCACACTTCCTGCAGTTATTGACGTCACAAGCCGTAGCCAATCACCTCAAACCTGAGTCCAGCCCCTCACCTAGCAACCCCTGGTTAGGCTCAACCCACTTCTGTATTAAACACATGACTGTTGTTTTTCATGATTTCATCTCATCTTTTGTTTATATGTTCTTAATTTCATGTGTACAGCACTTTGTTGCAGCTGTGGTTTTTTTAAATGGCTTTATAAATAAAGTATAATTGTTATTTTTATGTTTTAGTTCAATTTTTAGTGTATTTGCGATCGCTCCCAACGCGCAGCCGGCAAAAATTAAACGAGCGGACCCCCGGCGTAGGGACCAGCGGCAACGGGACCCTCTTCTGGCGCGATGGAGCGGAGCTTCAACTGTACAGCCTCGCAGCAGCGAGGACCTTCTCCTTACGGATTAATTTACGGGAGACACTTGGTGAACTTTGTGTTGTCTTGACTGGAACAGCGATAACTCCCAAAATCTCCGCGTGCAACGAGCGGAGCTGGCGAACACCGGAAGAGGAACAAGCTAACATTAGCTTCGGATTCGGGTGGTCTCATGCTAAAAGGAGCAGCTAATTGCGGCGCGCTCAGACGGGTTTCGGTAAGTTATCTTAAGCTAGCACTAACAGTAAGTCAAATGAGTAATAAAAAAAGAGCTAATTTTAAAACAACAACACATTACAGATACTGGCTGTTACAGAGGGCGTAAACAGATCTTTGAAGGGCGTGGACTTCAAGAAACCGGTCGTTCAAAACGAAAGTTAAAAATGGCAGAATTAAAAAGGGTATAATTAATTATCTAAGAATTATTTTGTGTTGTATTAAAATGAATTAATATTGTCAAGATAGCACACAGACATAACATAAAAATTTTAAATACCTATATGTGGTCTCCTTTAAACCTTTTTTTAGCTGGTTAGATATGATTGAGACAGTTTACACATCTTTTTTGGATTTAAAGCTGTGAAGCTCTGTGCTGTGAAGCCGGTGTGCTGTGAAGCCGGTGTGCGCTCTTTGTAGTAATTAAATAATTAATGATATCGGAGTAACTACTTTGTGACAAGTTGTCTGATTCGTCTGCCATGATTTCTTTCTCAAACTCATTTAACTCGACCACTGCCAGTTTGCTCTTGTTCCTTGGTGAAGCTGTGGTAGCTCGTGTTTTTGTCCGTATAATTTGCTCTGCTAGTTCGCCATTTTGCCTTCTCTGCCTTCAGATGTGGTGCGGAAGCCAGTATGGGGGCGTGTCTGGGAACTATGTATAGGTGCAACTTTAGCTTTTTGAAATATTTAGCTTTTTCAGACATTTTTTTTCCTCATAGAAAATTATTTGAGCTCATTTTCCATCCTTCAAACCTTGGAATCTGTTTTCAACATTTTGCGGCTCCTTTCACATTTTGTTCTGCTTCAGCTTCTTTCAGCTTCCATGTGTAATTTTTTTTCAGCTACTGTCAGCTAATTTCAGCTGTTTTTTTTGGTTGTTTTGTGCTCCTTTCTGATCGTTTTTTCTAACTACAATTTTTGTTGTTGCTTCTTTTAACTTCGTTCTGCTAATTTCAGCTTGTTATGATCCTTATTGCTCATTTCTGTAAGCTTCAGCTTTTTTCTGCTATTTCAGCAGTGTTTCTGCTAATTTAGCCTTTTCAGCTAATTCCACATTTTTGGCACTCATTTCAACTTATTTTTTAGCCTGATTTATTAAAAATATTCTCTCTCCGCTTCTTTCTGGTAATTTAACCTTCTTTATGCTTTTTTAGCTACTTTTCAGCTTTTTTATTTATTTATTTTTGACTAACCGTAGCATTTTGTTTGATATTCTCCACTTTTCCGTGCTCATTTCTACCTCTTTCAGTCAAATTGCGCAAACATTTTCTTTCTGTCTTTTTTTTAAATCATTTTTTAAGCTCATTTCTACACTTTCCACTTCTTTCTGGTAGTTTAAGCCCTGTCCTTTCAGCTACTTTTAAGCTATTTTTTGTTGCTAATTTTAGCTACTTTTTTGTGCTAATTTACTAATTACTGTGCTGATTTCTGCTTAATTAAACCTAATTCAGCAAATATATATTATTTCTGCTTTCTTCTGCCAATTTAGGCTTGTTCTTCCTTTTCAGCTAAAATTCAGCATGATTTTTAACTGATTTCACCGTTTTTTCAGCAAGTTCTTCAGCAATA